>JAVTVJ010001632.1:0-292508 GCA_034509425.1 Eopsaltria australis
GGTGGGGGGTGGCCCTGGGTTTGTGGCCTCTCTCAGGGGTGATTTCCTGACATGAAGATGATTTTCTTCCCTTATTTTTATCCGTGCATCTTTCCCAAGGAGTGCCAGGCACTGCCCCTGCTTGCACGGAGAGCTTTCTGTGGGATGAGTGACCTTTGTTAACAGACACTGCCAGGAGAATTCCCTCTTCAGAGAGGCAGGAGCTGAGCCTGGCTGAGGATTCTGGCTCATCCCAAAAAATCAGGGACAATCCCTGGACTTTATCTCTGCTGCTGGAGACCAAAAATTCCTGAGGATTCTAGCTCATCCCAAAATATCAGGGTCAACCCTGCTGCTGAGGCTCTGCATGGACACCAAAAATCCCTGAGGATTCTGGCTCATCCCAAAAATCGGGGACAATCCCTGGGCTTTAACCCTGCTGCTGGGGACTAAAAATCCCTGAGAATTCTGGCTCATCCCAAAAAATATTCTAGCTCATCCCAAAATATCAGGGTCAACCCTGCTGCTGAGGCTCTGCATGGACACCAAAAATCCCTGAGGATTCTGGCTCATCCCAAAAATCGGGGACAATCCCTGGGCTTTAACCCTGCTGCTGGGGACTAAAAATCCCTGAGAATTCTGGCTCATCCCAAAAAATATCAGGGACAATTCCTGGGCTTTAACCCTGCTGCTGGGGACCAGAAATTCCTGAGGATTCTGATTCATCCCAAAAATCAGGGACAATTCCTGGTCTTTATCTCTGCTGCTGGGGACCAAAAATTCCTGAGGATTCTAGCTCATCCCAAAATAACAGGGTCAACCCTGCTGCTGAGGCTCTGCATGGACACCAAAAATCCCTGAGGATTCTGATTGATCCCAAAAATCAGGGACAATTCCTGGTCTTTATCCCTGCTGCTGGGGACTAAAAATCCCTGAGAATTCTGGTTCATCCCAAAAAAAATCAGGGACAATTCCTGGGCCTTAACCGTGCTGCTGGGGCCCAAAAATTCCTGAGGATTCTGATTCATCCCAAAAAATCAGGGACAATTCCTGGGCTTTATCCTTGCTGCTAAAGCTCTGCATGGACACCAAACATTCCTGAGAATTCTGATTAATCCCAAAAAAATCAATGACAATCCCTGGGCTTTAACCCTGCTACTGAGGACAAAAAATTCCCGAGAATTCGGGCTCATCCCAAAAAATCAGGGTCAACCCTGCTGCTGAGGCTGTGTATGGACACCAAAAATCCCTGAGGATTCTGATTCATCCCAAAAATCAGGGACAATCCCTGGGCTTTAACCCTGCTGCTGGGGACCAGAAATTCCTGAGGATTCTGGCTCATCCCAAAAATCAGGATCAACCCTGCTGCTGGGGCTCTGCATGGATACCAAAAACACCTTCAAGGAGCCTGAGGGACCTGAGAACAGCCCCAAAAATTGTCATTTACACTTCAATCTCTGCTGTCCATCCTTTCCTCACAGCCCTTCGGAGCTGCTGGCCCCCGTGGGTTGATCTGGGGTCACTTCAGGCTGGAAGTCAACCTTTCAAAAGCCAAATCCTATCGTGAATTACTGGGAAACGCTGTTTTTCCTTGTGAATCCCAACCGTGGAGTGAGACCCTGATCCATGGGGTCTCTGGAGAGAACCTTTCCCTGGGAAATCAGCCGCGCCACGATTAATGTTCAACCAGAAACGCCTTCCTAGGACCAATTCTGCGATGAAACAACGTAAAAATAATCTAATTTAGACCGCAGCCTTGGTGACCCACATTCATCTTGGGCAGAGAAACCAGGCTGGCTCCTTCCAGCCAAGGAATTAAAGGATTTGATGTCGGGAGCGAGGGAGGAGGAGGAGGAGGAGGAGGAGGAGGAGGAGGAGGAGGAGGTTGAGGTTGGCTGGGCTGCAGCCTCGGCAGGGCCGGCTGTGCGTGCTCGGAGCGTGCAGGTGTGATGAGATCACTCCAGGATGTGCACATTCCTCCTCTTGCTCATCCCGGTGGGAGGTGTGATGTGCCTGTAGGTGAAACTCGGCAGTGGGAAGCAGGAAATCCAGGTCCCGCTTCCAAATCTTCCTCCCAACACATCATCTCCGGATTTAGCTCGTTCTCCTCCGTGCCCGGGGAAGGGGAGCTCTCTGCAGGGCTGGAAGTTGGTGCTGATGGAAGTGGGAAGGGTCGGGCAGGGCCCTGGGTTTGGGGTGGTGCCAGATGGGGCTCAGCTGGAGGGGTCCAGGGGGGCTCAGAGGGAGCTGCGTGCCCAGGGCATCCCCCCATGGGAGGGGCATTAAATCTCATCCAGTGCCACCCCTAGATGGGCAGGGACACCTCCCACTGTCCCAGTGCTCCAAACCTGGCCTTGGGCACTGCCAGGGATCCAGGGGCAGCCACAGCAAATCTGGGAATTCCAACCCAGCCAGGAATTCCTCATTCCCAATCTCCCATCCATCCCTGCCCTCTGGCACTGGGATCCATTCCCTGTGTCCTGTCCCTCCAGGCCTTGTCCCCAGTCCCTCTCCAGCTCTCCTGGAGCCCCTTCAGGCCCTGCCAGGGGCTCTGAGCTCTCCCTGGATCCTTCCCTTCTCCAGGTGAGCATCCCCCGCTCTCTCCCCCAGCCTGTCCGCAGCCCAGCGCGGCTCCGGCTCTCGCATCCCGCTGGACCCGAACCGGGCCGGGCTCCGGGGGTTTTGCCGTGCCAGCCCCGCCCCGGGGCCGCCCCCCGCCCGCCGCCCCCTCCCCATCGCGCTCCGCCCCGGCGGCGGCTCCGCTGCGCCCGGAGAGCGGCCCGGGAGCGCCGGGATCGGGAACGGGGAACGGGGAACGGGCACGGGGAGCCATGGCCGCGGTGCGTGCGGGGCCGGGGGCGGCGGGGCCGGGGCCGGGGCCGGGGCGGTGACACGACCTTGATGCTTTGTCCCCCGGGCAGGTGACGAGGGGCACCGCGACGCGCCGCAGCCGCCTCAAGCGCTCGGACGGCAGCACCACCTCCACCAGCTTCATCCTGCGGCAGGTCAGCGGCCGGGCACGGGGCTGGGGCTCGGGGGGACGGGCTGTGGGGCTCAGGGGGTCGGGGAGGCTCCGTCCCAGCGGGGTCGGGACCCCCGTGCCCGGCGTGGCGGTGCCGCTGCCCGGGGATGCTCCGGGTGCGGCTCCGGGTCCGGCTCCGGGCGCCGCTCGAGTTGCGAGCACCGCGGGACTTCGGGGCTGAGCTCGGAGCTGAGACCCCCGGGAGCGGCCCCAAATCCCGGCTGCGGCCCCAAATCCCGGCTGCGGCCGTGGCTGAGCCGGATAAACGCGTGGATTGTCCTCGCCTCGGGCTCCCGGCTGCGAGTGAGCCGGTGGGCATCTCCTGGTTATTCCCCGTGACACCGGGAGATGCACTTGGCTCGGGGAATGGAAGCGGAGGTTTCAGTGGTCTCATGACTTTAAGATTTCTGGGAAAAAAATGATTTAAAATATGTCAAGAGCATCGGCAGCTCAGGTCGGGGCTCCTCAGAGCTGATTGTACAGCAGCCCCGTGCACCGCAGGAGCACTGGGAGCCATCAGCGTGGAACCTCCTGAGAACATTCCCCCTTTCCTTCCCTGCTCCCCTTTTCCATCTCCATTCCCAGTCTCCCACTCCTGCCTGCCAGCTGTCCCTCACCCAGGCACAGACTGACACCCTGAGTCCCCCTGAAGCATCACCCTCACCTAAAAAGCCCAGCTTGCAGTAAAGATGATCACTTTGATTTCAAAGCACAGCATGTGGAACATGAACTCGCATCCCAGATTCCTCCGTGACTGGAGCAGGAATCTCAGGAGGCTCAGGGAGAGCAGAGCTGGGCCCCTGCCGGGTTCAGGGCCGCTTGCCGTGCGTGGAACTGCGTTGTGCTCGGGATGTGGAGCTTGGTCTGTCACAGAAAAGGGACTGAAATAACCCAGGGAAGTTGGATTTTGCTGGTGGCACCTCCCTGTCACCGCTGCAGCCGTGTCGGGCTGGCAGTCCCCGTTCCCAGAGTGACATGTGAGAGTCTCGGGGAGAATCTGACGCTCAGCGTGATCTGAGCCGTGCAGATCGGAGTTGAAACAAGGCTAAAGGCACAGAAAGGCAGTTTTGGGTTATGCTGGAGGGCTGTGGCAGCCGGGGAGACGCTCCTGGGAGATGCCCTGGAGCAGCTCTCAGCTTGGCAGGGATGCTGCTTCCAGAGGGGGTTTTGTGCCACGTGGGAAACCAGGGTCTGTGCTTTGGGTCACGTTTGGTCACAGGGTTTGTGGTTTGGGTCACATTTGGTCACACTCAGGGTTTGTGGTTTGGGTCACATTTGGTCACACTCAGGGTCTGTGCTTTGGGTCACATTTGGTCACACTCAGTTTGTGGTTTGGGTCACATTTGGTCACACTCAGAGTTTGTGGTTTGGGTCACATTTGGTCACACTCAGGGTCTGATTTCAGTCACATTTGGTCACACTCAGGGTCTGTGCTTTGGGTCACATTTGGTCACACTCAGGGTCTGTGCTTTGGGTCACGTTTGGTCACACTCAGTTTGTGGTTTGGGTCACATTTGGTCACACTCAGAGTTTGTGGTTTGGGTCATGTTTGGTCACACTCAGGGTCTGTGCTTTGGGTCATGTTTGGTCACACTCAGGGTCTGTGCTTTGGGTCACATTTGGTCACACTCAGTTTGTGCTTTGGGTCACATTTGGTCACACTCAGTTTGTGGTTTGGGTCACATTTGGTCACACTCAGTTTGTGGTTTGGGTCACATTTGGTCACACTCAGGGCCTGTGGTTTGGGTCACATTTGGTCACACTCAGGGTCTGTGGTTTGGGTCACATTTGGTCACACTCAGGGTCTGATTTCAGTCACATTTGGTCACACTCAGGGTCTGTGCTTTGGGTCACATTTGGTCACACTCAGTTTGTGCTTTGGGTCACATTTGGTCACACTCAGTTTGTGGTTTGGGTCACATTTGGTCACACTCAGTTTGTGGTTTGGGTCACATTTGGTCACACTCAGGGCCTGTGGTTTGGGTCACATTTGGTCACACTCAGGGTCTGTGGTTTGGGTCACATTTGGTCACACTCAGGGTCTGATTTCAGTCACATTTGGTCACACTCAGGGTCTGTGCTTTGGGTCATTGGCATCACCTGCAGCACCTGGTGTCCAAGGGAGCCAGAATTCTGGAATTCTGGAGGCCAGGCCTGTGCCTGTTGTCTGGTTTTGATGGACTCCCTTCACCCCTGACCCCCCTGAGGTGTTGCTTTACCCACCGGATGGGCACTGCCAGTTCAGAGCAGGCAGATCAGGTGATGGGATGGGTTTTTGTGTCCTTCACCCTCCCACAGGGCAGTTTTCCCTCACAACCATCAGGCTCCACAAGCAGAAGTGGAACAGAAAGTCCCACCCAGCAGGGATTAGCTGCAGGTAGCGCTGTGCTGCTTGCAGGTCTGATTTAAAACCAAACAGGAATCCTGTCAGTGAGATCTGGAATCAGTGTCCCAAAGGAATTTAAATCTTTTGTAGATCTTGTGTACATTAAAAGCTGAGCACCAAGCCCATAACATCCATGGAAATTCTATCCTTGCTTTCCTCCTGTGCCAGGAGAGACGCAGCTCCCTGGGATTTGAACTCATTACTCGACTTTTCATTATGTTGCATTTAATTTTTGGTTTCGATCCATTGCTCAATCTAATTTAGCAAGGGGATAACGTTTGGAGGAGCTTTTGGATTTGCATTTTTGCTGTCCACACCGTGTGATGGGAAGCAGAGAGGGTCTGTGGTGCTGAGTCCAGGACACATTCCAACCTCACTGAGCATTCCCAGAGCACCTGGGCACTCCACAGCCCTGGAAGTGCCCCAGGCCTGGCTGGATGGGGCTTGGAGCAGCCTGGGACAGCTCCCAGCTCCAGCCTCTCCGTGGGGGAAGCTGGCAGTGCCACCTTTGCTGGGGGAAATGTTGCCCTGGAGGGCACAGATGGAGTCCTGCACTCCCAGGAACAGCCAGAGGAGTGCTGGAAATCAGCGGGATGATGTTTAAAAACCCCCAGAGTGAGTGGGATCGCTGCTGTCCCGGAGTGACTCCAATCCAGGAGATTCCCATGGGTGGGATGGGCCCCAAATCCGCTGGCACAGGCAAGGCTGGGAGCAGAGCTGGCACTGAAGGGGTCGAGCGTGGCCTTTGAGCCAGGAATGGGTGCACAAAACTGTTCCTCTGACGTGGCAGGTGCTGCTCAATTAGAGCCAAGAAGGCCCTGAAGGGACAGGAGTCAATTATAAGACACTAATTAGGGCAGCTGCAAACGTGTGCCTGACTCCAGACAGCGCTGGCAGCAGAGCTCCTCGCTGTGCTTTCTGGCAGGGTTTGTGGTGCCAGCCCTTGTGACCTCTGGCTCCACAGGATTTGGTGTTTTCCCTTGGAATTCTGGCAGGATCAGTTTATTCCCTGTGATTTTTTAATGGCATTTATGTCCCTGACAAAAGCTGGGGAGATCAAAAAGCACCCAGAGGTTGTGGCAGAGCATCCATCGCTTCTTGGGATGCTGGGGGTAAAAGTTCAGCTTCCCTTCCTCCTCCTCCTCCTCCTCCTTTTCCTCCTTCTCCTCCTTTTCCTCCTCCTCCTCCTCTCCAGGTGTCTCCCAAAGGAATATTTACACATTTTGCTTTTTCTTGACGCAGCTGCAGCCCTCGTGCAGGTGAGACTGAAACACCTGCTCGTGCAGGGATGTTCTCCCTCACACCTCGGGCTCTGAGGGAGCTGGGAAGGGGCTCAGCCTGGAGAAAAGGAGGATCCCGAGGGATCTTTTCCCTCTCTGGAATTCCCTGACAGGAGGGGGCAGGGGGGGAATTTGGGATCTGATCCCAGGGAACAGGGACAGGAGGAGAGGGAACGGCCTCAGGCTGGGCCAGGGGAGGCTCAGGGTGGATTTTGGGACAATTCCTTCATGGAAAGGGAGCTCAGGAATTCCCCATCCCTGCAGGGATTTCAGAGCCCTGTGGATGTGGCACTTGGGGACGCGGGGCAGTGCTGGCCTTGGCAGTGCTGGGGACAGTTGGACTCGATGATTTCAGAGGATTTTTTGGTACCAGCAGGGCCTTGTAATGAAATCTCCTTGAAACATTGACAGGAATGAGTGGAAATCCTTCCCAGCTTGTGCCAGAGACTTCCAGTGAAGCCACTGAGTGTCCCTGAGCAGCCCAAGGACATTTAACTTCATACAAAACTATATTTAGATGTGCAGTTTATTTCTGGAAGTTTTTTTTTTGCTGCTTCTTTGGAGATAGTTGAGGTTAAAACCCATTTTCTTTTGAGACTTAGTTACACCTGGTGCTGCATCTCTGGCAGTGCTTGTGCTTCCCCTTTTGAAATATCATTTTTCCTTTATTTGTAATACTGAGGGGAAGAGAAGAGCAGCATTTTCTGCTACCAGAGCAGCTCTCAGGCTGTAAGGACACTTTAAAGGTTGGGGATATTGTGATAAAGTATTTTAGAATCTTTAAAAAGAGTTTTGTGGCCTTGTTTCCGACGGGCTCTGCTCGTCAGTGACCGTTTCTTGATGAACTTTTCAAGGTGCATCTGAATTCCTCCCAGAATTCTGCCGTTTTTTTGGTCTCAAAATCCTTTTCCCTCAGGGCATCACCTGGTGACTCTGGACTCTGCTGGGAGCAGGGTGGGAGCCTGCAGCGATCCAGGCATTCCTCAAAACCCAGCTCTGAGTAAAGGGATCCAAAACGTGTCTGCAGAGGAGCAGAGCAGAGGTTCAGCAATTTAGCAGGATGAGCTCAACGCTGCCATGAGTCATTAATTTCTAAAATGCAGCTTACTGTCACAGAATGTGATTATTCCTTCGGCTGGGCTCTCGTTTTGCTCTGTGCAGCGCTCAGGAGCTGCTCAAGCACTTGACAGGTGAAGAAAAGACTGAGCCCTCTCTCCCCAGAGCAGCAGCCCTGGCGTGGCTCTGCCTCCTCATCCCTGCTGCAGTCAGGGTGCTCAGCTCTCAGGTGAAGCCGTCTGAGGATGTAACGGTGGATTTTGTTTGTAAAAGTCAAGGTTTGACTGTGGAAATCTAAATGTTTAGGTTGAATCAAGGAGGGGAATTAAGGTTTGGAGTGAAATGGATGTTCTCAGGGCGTGTTGCTTGATTTTCCCTCAGGTTTGAAGTTTTCTCCTGCGTTCGGCACCACTGAGTTTACAAAAGGTTTGCAAAAGCTCCTTGGAGCTTTGGGGAAAGCAGGGTTTTCTGCTGATGTCACAGAATCATGGAATCCTGGAATGGTTTGGGTTGGAAGGGACTTAAATCCCATCCCATTCCACCCCTGCCTTGGGCAGGCACAGCTCCCATTGTCCCAGGCTGCTCCAAGCCCTGTCCAGCCTGGCCTGGGACACTCAGTCCTGTTGGATTGTCACTCCTCATGGCCTGAGCAGAATTCCAGGTGATTTTAGGATGCAGGGATGGGGCCATCCCCATGTCAGGGCGGCACTGGGATGATCCATGGCAGGAATTCCCTGTGATGGATTGGGAAACTTCCATGGAATTGTCCCCTGGAGCTGGAGAGAAACCATGCCACCCAAGGGCACAGCTGGGCTTTTGGGATGTCTGTCCTGCCCTTGGTGGGGTTCACAGGGACAGCTGTGGGCAGGAAATCCCGGGAAAAGGAGGAATGGAGGCACAGCTTCCAGCATGGAATGTGCTCAGCTGGGCAGCGCCAGGGTTCCAGGAGATCCAGAGGATCTCTCCATCAGCTCCTGCAGGACGCTGCCCGTGTGGGTGAGGTCAGAGGGATGGGATGCACAGCGGGCACCTCCTCCAGAGTCTCCTGGGAGGAAAATGATGGACTTGGAGATGGAGCTGGGCCAGGGCAGGGGCAGGTGGGAATCAGGGAAAGGTTCTTTCTCCAGAGGGTGCTGAATTCCCTCAGGGAATGGGCACATTCCCAAGGCTGGGAGCTCCAGGAGTGTTTGGACACCACTCCCAGGGATGCCCAGAGTAGGAATTTGGGGTTTCTGTGGGGTTGGATCCATGATCCCATGGCTCCAATCCCGCTCAGGATATTCTGTGACTCCATGAAACCTTCACAAGGTTGAAATAACAGCAAAAGGAAACAAAATGTTTTTTTTTTTCCTTTTAATTATAAAACAAGCAGGAAAATTGGCTCCTCTCCTCAGTCCTGTCATCAGCAGGGCCGTGCCGAAGCCTGCTGCACATTCCCGTTTTTCCTCTGGAAAAGCTGCGTGCCTGGGAATCTCTGTGGCACTGGGAGGCTTTAATTGAATGTTTCTTAATGCTCTAATTGAATCCCCAATTAAGCTCTCACTCCGTGCTCCGTTAGGAAGCGATTCCGTGCGTGCTGTGTTTGCAAGCAAACCCCGAGCCCACGGGATTTGTTTTTCCAAGGAAAAAAAAAAACCCCAGCCGATGATTTCTGGATCCTCCACCACCCCAGGGGTGGGATGTCCACGCCGAGGTGTCCAGGATGGTCCAATTCCCACGGGATTGGGGCACCATCCACGTCCCCAGCAGGGCAGGAACTCCTGGAATGGCCAGAAAGGCGCGGAATTACCGGGATGCGCTCGGTGGGTTTGCAGGGAAAGTGGGATCCTCGGGAACTGTGAATCCCAAAAGCTCTCCAGATGTGATTCCCTGCTCTCCAGATGTGCTGCTGACCGGCTTACGGTCTCCATGGCAACGAGGTTCGGGCTTGGAAACAGCCCAAAGTCACCCAAGAAAAGTCAGATATTAATAGAGAGCAACGCGGGGACGGGGGAAAAAATAGGATTTGGCCTCTCGTGAGCCCAAATTTGGGGGATTTGGGAATGAGCTGCGTGCCTGGGCAGGCTGGGGGTGTTTGTTTACGTGCCTCTGTGGAGCGTGACCTATAAAATGAATTCTCTTTAGTCAAGCAGGGGGATGGCAGCGAGGCATCGGCGCCGTGCATGGGAACGGGGCTGAGAAAATGCCTTTACAAGCGTGGAAATACAGAGATTAGAAAGGGAATAAATATAAATATATGTGTGTTTATGTATGAGGTGTAAGTGCTGTGGTTGGAGCAGCGGGGTGGGAATGGGGAGGGGTGAAAAAATACCTTTGCAAGCATGGAAATATAGAAATTGAAAAGGAGATAAATATAAATATATATAGATTTATAGATGAGGTGTAAGTGCTGTGGTTGGAGGAGCAGGGTGTGAATGGGGGGGTGAAAAAATACCTTTACAAACATGGAAATATAGAGATTAAAAAGGGAATAAATATAAATATATATATTTATTTCTTTATTTATAGATGAGGTGTAAGTGCCATGGTTGGAGCAGCAGGGTGGGAATGGGGAATGGGGGAAATGGGGGGAGGAGGAAAAATACCTTTACAAACACGGAAATATAGAAATTAAAAAGGGAATAAATATAAATATATATATGTATTTATATATGAGGTGTAAGTGCCACGGTTGGAGGAGCAGGATGGGAACAGGGCTGAGAAAATACCTTTACAAACATGGAAATACAGAGATTTAAAAGGGGATAAATATAAATATATATATTTATTTATTTATTTATATATGAGGTGTATGCCATGGCTGGAGCAGTATGTGGGAATGGGGGAATGGGGAGAGGAGGGAAAATACCTTTACAAACACAGAAATATAGAAATTGAAAAGGTTATAAACATAAATATATATATATGTTTATATGAGGTGTAAGTGCTGTGGTTGGAGCAGCAGGGTGGAAATGGGGTGAAAAAATACCTTTACAAGTGCTGAAATATAGAGATTAAGAAGGGGATAAATATAAATATATATATATATTTATTTATTTATTTATATATGAGGTATAAAATGCCATGGTTGGAGCAGCAGGATGGAAATGGGGCGTTGGAGAGGTGAGGATGAGAAAACGCCTTTTACAAATATGGAAATACAAATTTAAAAGGGTATCAATATAAATATATATATATATATGTTTATATATAGTAGGTATAAGGCCATGGTTGGAGGAGCAGGATGGGAACAGGGGATGAAAAAATACCTTTACAAGTACGGAAATATAGAAATTAAGAAGGGGATAAATATAAATATATGTTTATATGTGAGGTGTAAGTGCTGTGGTTGGAGCAGCAGGATGGGAATGGGGTGAAAAATGCCTTTACAAACATGGAAATATAGAAATTAAAAAGGGAATAAATATATATATATATATATATATATTTATTTATTTATATATATATGAGGTATAAATGCCATGGTTGGAGCAGCAGGATGGGAATGGGGGCATTGGAGAGGTGAGGATGAGAAAACGCCTTACAAATATGGAAATACAGAATTAAAAGGGGATAAATATAAAATATATATATATGTTTATATATATAGTAAGTATAAGTGCTGTGGTTGGAGCAGCAGGGTGGGAAGGTGAAAAATACCTTTACAAGCATGGAAATATAGAGAGACTAAGAAGGATAAATAAAATATATATATATATATATATTTATTTATTTATATATGAGATATATGCCATGCTTGGAGGAGCAGGATGGGAATGGGGGGTGAAAAAATACCTTCAGAAACACGGAAATATAGAGATTAAAAAGGGGATAAATATAAATATATATATATATTTATATATGGGGTATGAGTGCACAGTGCTCTTGCTGTCCCCCTTGTGTTTAATAGGCAAGAATTAAAAAATACCTTTACAAACACAGAAATATAGAAATTAAAAAGAGTATAAATATAAATATATATATATATTTATATATGGGGTATGAGTGCACAATGCTCTTGCTGTCCCCCTTCAGTTTGTAATAGGCAAGAATTAAAAAATACCTTTACAAATACGTAAATATATAAATAAAAAGGATATAAATAAATAAAGAAATATACATATATAAATGGGGTATGGATGCATGATGCTCTTGCTGTCCCCTTTGTATTTAATAGGCAAGAATTAAAAAATACCTTTACAAACACTGAAATATAGAGATTTAAAAGGGTACAAATATAAAATATATATATTTATATATGGGGTATGAGTACACAATGCTCTTGCTGTCCCCCTTCAGTTTGTAATAGGCAAGAATTAAAAAATACCTTTACAAACATGTAAATATATACATAAAAAAGGATGTAAATATATAGATAAAAAAAGGATATAAATAAATAAATAAATACACATATATGTGGGGGATGGATGCACGATGCTCTTGCTGTCCCCCTTCAATATTTAATAGGCAAGAGTAAAAAAAACATGTTTACAAACATGTAAATATATAGATAAAAAAGGGCATAAATATATAAATATAAATATAAACATATAGGGTATGAATGCACGATGCTCTTGCTGGCATCCTTCAATATTTAATAGGTAAGAATTAAAAAAACCCTTTACAAACATGTAACACAGATATGAAGAAGAGTTTAAATATAGATATAAATATAAATATAAATATAAACATATAGGGTATGAATGCATGATGCTCTTGCTGTCCCACTTCAATATTTAATAGGCAAGAATTTAAAAAAACCCTTTACAAACATGTAATACATATGTGAAGAAGAGTATAAATATAGATATAAATATAAAATATAAATATAAATATAAATATAAATATAAATATAAATATAAATATAAATATAAATATAAATATAAATATAAATATAAATATAAATATAAATATAAATATCAACACATAGGGTATGGAGTGCACAATGCTCTGCATCCTTCAATATTTAATAGGAAAGAATTTTAAAAGAACCTTTACAAAACATGTAACACATATATGAAGAAGAGTGTAAATATAGATAAAATAGAAATAGAAATAGAAATTGAAACAGATAAATATAAAAATTTAAAAACATATAAATATCTAAATATCTAAATATCTAAATATCTAAATATATAAGTACATAAATACATAAAATATAAATATATTTATATATAAATATATAAATATATGAATATGTAAATATATAAATATATAAATATATAAATATATAAATATATAAATATATAAATACATAAATACATAAATATATAAATATATAAATATATATAATATATAAGTATATAAATATATAAATAGGGTATGAATGCACAGTGCTCTTCCTGCCCCCATCCCTGCCATGAGGAGCCTGGAATTCAGGAATCCGTGCCCTGATCCCACCCTGAGTTCACCCCAGCACTGGAACCCCCTGGGCAGCTCCATGCCCTCCTCCCACCTCCCAGCTGCTCCTCCCAGTGCTCCCAGTTTGGTTTGCAGGCTGGGATCTGTGCTGGGGGTGCCTGGAGCCATCCCAGGGCAGCCCTGGGCGCAGATCCGGGGCTGTGCCGAGGTTTCTATGGACACAGAGCACATCCCATGGATTGTGGGGGCAGCAGGGATGGGGCTCCTCGCTCACACGTGTTCTGTTGCTCTGAAAAGAGCACGGCAGAGACACAGACAGCTTTTTATCCTAAACCCCGCGGGTTTTGGGGGACCCACAGAGCCGGAGGAAGGAGCTCCTGAATTCCTGTCTGTTGGATTCGGGGTTAAGGGGGGGAAGCCTGGCGTGAATAATCTTCAAAATTGGCCTTGAAAAATAATCAAGCAGAGCTCTAAGGAGAATAAAATCTAAAATCCTTGAGCCACTTGCCATGTTAAAAGGATCTGCTCCTAAAAGAGTTTTTGGCTGATAGTCAGATGGAGTAAAAAGAATCCCAGAATCCCAGAATCCCAGAATCCCAGACTGGTTTGGGTTGGAAGGGACTTAAAGCTCATCCAGTTCCATCAGGGACAGCTCCCACATCCCAGGGTGCTCCAGCCTGGCCTTGGACATCCAGGGATCCAGGGGCAGCCACAGCTCCTCTGGGAATTCCATCCCAGGGCATCCCCACCCTCCCAGCCAGGAATTCCTTCCCAATATCCCAGCTAAACCCTTTGGCAGTGACTGCTGGATAATTTGGCAGCTGAGGCCATTGAGAGTGGGAATAACAACGTGTCTGTCCTCTCTTGTATTAAGTTTTGGCTGCAGGTAATGAGCTCTGCAGATGAAATGGGATTGGGAACAGCAATCCTTGCCTGCCTTCCCTTTTCCCTCTAATAAAGGTGGGAATCTTCCCTAAAGCACAGGGAGGGAGGTTGGGAATCCCTCCCAGCCCCATTCTCTGCCCTGGCACAAACCCCGTGGGTTTTTGGGACCTTTCCCACCTCACCCCTTCCGTGGGAGGTGCTGCTCCCTCAGGGCTGTTGGGAATTTCGGTGCTGGCATTCCCTGAGTGTCCCCGAGTGTCCCCGAGTGTCCCCTGTGGGCTGAGCTGCTCGCAGAGGCACCCGGGGGTGGATTTTGGTGAGATCTGGGCTGCAGGGTGTAAAACACTGAAAGGTTCTGGGGAAAACTCATCCCGGTGCTCACACCCATCCCATTCCCACTGAATAATAAACCCTGGCATTCCCTTCCCTTGGCACTTCCATGATCACGCTTTAGGGAGAACTTTTTTTTTGTCCCAAATGAGAGATTTAACAGCCTTAAGTAAAAGTCTCTTAAATGCTGGCAGTTTTCGGCTCAGGTCTGGGCTGTGACACCTTCTCCTGCCAGGAATCAGCTGTGACCTCTGCCTGGTTTTCCCTGGATGCTGTTTCTCCCGTGCTTTGGTGCTCATTCCCCGGGCTGGTGGTTCCAGTGCTGATCCAGGCACTCTTCTCCAGCTTCCATAATCCCCATTTTCCCATTGATCCGTGCGGACAGCGGGAGCTGCCCCCCTGTCTCCTGCTGCACTTAATGCAGTCTGAAATCCCTGGAAAAATCAGAGATCCCCCAGCCAGGCAATGCAGTGGAATAATCCCAGGCTGGAATTTTGCAAAATCCCTTTGGAAAACGCTCCTTTGGAAGTCAGGAGAAGCCTTTTATTGGGATGATTACTGGGATTTGCTGGGTGAGCTGAAGCAGCTTCAGCTGGGTTTAAGCAGGACGATCCCAACCATGAGGAAAACCCTCACTGTGACCCCAGTAAACCTTGACAACTCCAGAGTTACCTGTCCCTTTCCAAAGAAAAAGGCGGATTACGTGAGGATTTTCCAACCAAATTCCAGCCTGGATTTGTGCCGCGCTGTCGGATACGAAAGAAACACGCAGGTTTAGTAGCAAGTCAGGACTACTCAGGCAGGACCAGCAAAGAGAGCCCTGCCTTTCTTTATTCTCTCATTTTTATATCTTTCTTAAGACAATCGTGGGTTGGTCAATGAGGTGACCACCTCTACAATTCCACAGGACAATGACACAGTCTGTCATCTTTCTCCACCTTAGGAGAAAGGAGTGAAAACAATCTAGAAGTTCAAAAACAATCTGTGCCGGTTAAGAAAACAAGGATTATGTTCATAGAAAATGCATGGGAAGTTCCACCACCGAAGTAAAAGCATAAAATACTGCAAAAACCAGCGTGACAGATTTGGGTTTGGATTTTGCTTGCCCACGTTCTTGTGGTGAGTTCCATTCTCCACTTCTCAAGGGCTCAGGGGGCTTTTTCTCGGACAGGACCTTCCTGGGGACAGCAAATGACGAGTGAATGTCCACCCCCATTTTTGTGAGGCGTTTTTGGGGCATTTATGCCGAATTCCCTCCGTGTTGCAAAGCTCACAAGTGGAATTTTCGTGCCAGGAATTCACTGGGGTCTTCATTCCTTGGCTGATCCCTCCTGAGCAGTGGGAACTGATTTTCCCATTAGGAGAAATTCCATAACCTGGTGGGGTTTTTTTATTTTTTTATTTCCTCCTCCCTTTCGTTCATCTCCGAGTGATAAAAATGCCCTCAGCACTTGGCATTTCCGAGGCCTTAATGAGCACTCGAGGTTAATGACCCGAGATGATGAAACCTCCAGCCAGGAATTCATCTTCCAGGAGCCTGCTGGAAATTGGGGCTGGAATGTTCTGCTTTGGCTTGGAGCTTCCTGGGCCAGCAGGAGCAGCTCCTCCCCCTGTCCCTGCTCCCCTCACACCGGGATTGGGGCAGGAAAGCTCCATCCCATGGGAAAGGAAATCTGCTGTGCTGTGGGGGAAGGGGATGGGACCTGGGGGCACAGGGGACAGCTGGGCTGGGAGGAGGGGATCCGGGAATCCCAAAGGGAACTGGATTCCAAAGGGAATCTGGGAATTCCTAATGGATGCCACTTCCAGAGGGAATCCAGGAATTCCAAAGGGAACCCCCTTCTAGAGAGAACCTGGGAATTCCAAAGGGAAGCCACTTCCAGAGGGAAACCAGGAATTCCAAAGGGAACTGGATTCCAAAGGGAATCCAGGAATTCCAAAAGGAACCCACTTCAGAGGGAATCCAGGAATTCCAGAGGGAAGCCACTGCCAGAGAGAATCCAGGAATTCCAAATGGAAGCCACTTCCTGAGGGAATTCAGGAATTCCAAATGGAAGCCACTTCAAAGGGAATTCAGGAATTCCAAATGGAAGCCACTTCTAGAGGAAATCCAGGAATTCCAAAGGGAACTGGATTCCAAAGGGAATCCAGGAATTCCAAAGGGATTTCACTTCCAGAGGGAATCCAGGAATTCCAAAGGGATCCCATTCCTTGGAGGGAAGGTCACGTGGGGATGCACAGAAGTGAAGAATGAGCTGGGGTTCAGACACAGCGGGAAGGGGAGGAAGAGGAGAAGGAGAGCGTGGGGTGAGGGCTGGGAGGGAGGGAAGGATCCTTGGGAATGAATCATGGAATTGTTGAGGTTGGAAAAGACCTTTAGGATCATCAAGTCCAGCAGCACCACCGTGGTCACCTCTGTGTCCCCAAGTGCCACCTCCACCCATTCTCTGGACACCCCCAGGGATGGGGACCCCACCCTGCCCTGGGCAGCCCCATCCCAGAGCCTCACCACCCTTTCCATGGAAAAACCAATCCTAAGATTTAATCCAAGCCTCCCTGAGCCCAGCTTGAGGCTGTTCCCTCTCCTCCCTCATGGCCCTGCTCCCCTTTCCTTTTCCATCTTCCTGCTCCTCCAGAAGCTCCCTCTCTCCTTTCCCCCAGGGCCTCACCACCCTTTCCATTGAAAAACCGATCCTAAGATTTAATCCAAGCCTCCCTGAGCCCAGCTTGAGGCTGTTCCCTCTCCTGCAGCTCATGCTCCCCTTTCCTTTTCCATCTTCCCTCTCCTCCAAAACATCCCTCTGGCCCTGCCTTGTCTCTCCTTTCCTCCAGAGCCTCACCATGAAAAAACCAATCCTAATATTTAATCTAAGCCTCCCCGAGCCCAGCTTGAGGCTGTTCCCTCTCCTTGTTCATGGCCCTGCTCCCCTTTTCCATTTTCCTGCTCCTCCAGAAGCTCCCTCTGGCCCTGCCTTGTGTCTCCTTTCCCCCAGAGCCTCACCACCCTTCCCATTAAAAAACTGATCCTAGGATTTAATCGAAGCCTCCCCGAGCCCCGCTTGAGGCTGTTCCCTCTCCTGCAGCTCATGGCCCTGCTCCCCTTTCCTTTTCCATCTTCCTGCTCCTCCTCTGGCCCTGCCTTGTCTCTCCTTTCCCCCAGAGCCTCACCATGAAAAAACCAATCCTAAGATTTAATCCAAGCCTCCCTGAGCCCAGCTTGAGGCTGTTCCCTCTCCTGCAGCTCATGGCCGTGCTCCCCTTTTCCATTTTCCTGCTCCTCCAGAAGCTTCCTCTGGCCCTGCCTTGTCTCTCCTTTCCCCCAGAGCCTCACCACCCTTTCCATGGAAAAACCAATCCTAATATTTAATCCAAGCCTCCCTGAGCCCAGCTTGAGGCTGTTCCCTCTCCTCCCTCATGGCCCTGCTCCCCTTCCCTTTTCCCTCTAGCTCCCTCTGGCCCTGCCTCGTCTCTCCTTTCCCCCAGAGCCTCTCGTTCCTCTGCACTGAATTCCAGCAGCTGCCTCATTACCCACTTTTGTACCCGACAAAAAGAGTGGGAAGATTTGGGAAATCCCAAATTTTTGCTATAGTAACTGGTTACATTCGGGTGAGGACAGCACGTGGGATTTTTTTTTGTTTGGTTTTTGGTTTTGTTTTGTTTGTTTCTGGTTTTCCTGGGAATGTTGTTGCTGGCTTTTTATTTCCCATTCTGCTGGGTCACGGCCTTGCGTTTGTCCCTTAAAAGTGACGGAGTTGGGACACTCCCTGCACAGGGGACAGGGTGTCACATCAGCCAAGGGATAAAAAATAGAGATCCCCAAAACCTGACAAAAACCGGGATCAGGGGGGAAAAAAGTGAGAGGAAGAAGGAGAAAATGAGGGGGAGAAAAAGACCAAGAAAGGAGAGGTGGAATCTGTGAGTGGTTTGTGTGCAAGGATCTGTGAGCTCAGAATGTGGGCAGTGGCCCTGAGGAGTGGGGGACTCTCAGAACTCACCTTCTGTCACTTCATTCCCTCTATTCTCAGGTGTTCTGGAAGGAAAAAATTCCCTTTTCCTTTGAGGAGCAGTTAAAAATGTCCCAGCCACGCTCACTGCTCCTGAGCTTCCTCTGTTTTCATCCCTTTTTTTTCCCCCTTTTTTCTTTCTTTGGTTTTTTCCTTTTCCTTTGTCCCTGCAGTTTGGGGAGGGATTGGTACAAAAAGTGGCAGCAAGGGGACAGCAGCAAGGCCATCAGGGGTCACCTCTCCATGGACCTCTGCATGTCCAGCCCCTGGCACTCTCCTTTCCCAGGGGATTTTTCCAGGGATGGAGTTCATAGGGATGGGGTTCATAGGGATGGAGTTTATAGGGATGGGGTTTATAGGGATGGGGTTTATAGGGATGGAGTTCATAGGGATGGAGTTCATAGGGATGGGGTTTATAGGGATGGGGTTTACAGGGATGGGGTTTATAGGGATGGGGTTTATAGGGATGGGGTTTATAGGGATGGGGTTTATAGGGATGGGGTTTATAGGGATGGGGTTCATAGGGATGGGGTTCATAGGGATGGGGTTCATAGGGATGGGGTTTATAGGGATGGAGTTTATAGGGATGGGGTTCATAGGGATGGAGTTCATAGGGATGGGGTTTATAGGGATGGAGTTTATAGGGATGGAGTTCATAGGGATGGGGTTTATAGGGATGGGGTTTATAGGGATGGGGTTCATAGGGATGGGGTTTATGGGGCCCTGAGATTGTCTCGACTCCAGCACGTGGTCCCTGCTCTCTGTGGGGCCAAACCTTCACAAAGGAAATTTCCCAAAATTTGAGGAAGACCCCAAAGCCTCCCCAAAGCCCATCCAGCCTGGCCTTGGACCCTCCCAGGGCTGGGAAATGTTTTATGGATTTATTTAAATGTACTCCGGGATTCTTCTGCTGTGAACCATGTGGGGTCCCATCCCTCACATCCCTCCACGAGAAACCTCCTGATATTTTAAACTTCTCCGTGACCTGGATCCTCTCTGTCGAGTGCTGGTGATTTGGGAGGGTTTTGTGACTTCCTGTAGCCTGAATAAATAAATACCTGAGAATCCCCCACATCCCCTCACCTTTCCCCAAGTGAAACTCCCGTTTCTTGCACCCTTGCCCTTCCTTTTCTCACAGATTCCCCGCATTTCTGGGCTGGGTGACTGAGAGGTCCCCACTTTCAGGCAGCAGAGCAGGAGCTGGGGAATCACAAGCCGGTGTAATTTATGCAGGAGCAGCGTGGGGGGAAACTGCAGCCCACTCCTGTTCCACATAAATTATGGATGTACCTCCTTGGAAATAGCTGCAGAGAGGGGGTTCAGGGTTTTTTTGGCTAATGAATCACGCCCTGAATTTCCACAGTACCTACATTGACTCAAATGTCTCCTTTTGGCCCCACCTTTCCTTTCCCATCATCTCTAAACTTTGGCTGAACTCGCAGCTCCGGATGTTTCTGTGTTTTCCTCACATTCCTTGAAGACCCTGTATGGAAAAAAGGGCTCCTAAATTTTTCTCCCAGAGCCTTTCCCCACCTGAGAGTTTCCATCTTATGCTTTGGAGATCTCTGGAGAGATCCCTCAGCTGCTTTTGAAGGATCTGTGGGAATAAGTGAGTGTTTAGGGAGGTGCAGCCTGCTCCAAATCCATGGATTTTAGAACCTTTGGAGCTGTGGCCTTCAAGGCAAGCTCCTGGGCAACACAAAACCTTTGGAACTGGGTGGGGAAATGAAGGAATTGGAAGATATTCCTGAAGGAAATTCAGGATGCTGCTGGTTGGGGGTGTAAAATAGAGATTTAATAACGATATTCCTGCAAGCTGAGGGGGGATTGAGGGAAATGCCACGTGCAGCTCCAGGAATTATCCACGAGGAATATCTGGGCTGGGATCTCAGCAGCAGAGGGAACATCCAGCAGCGAGGAGCTGCTTGGGAAGGGCTTTGAGGAGGACGTGGAAGGTGAAGATGGAACAGCTTTGGACCTAAAATCAGCCTGCTCCGAGCGCACAGCACGTCATGGGAGGAACAGAGCGAGTGGAAGTGTGATTTTCATGATAATAAAGGAGTGGGAGCAGCAGCGTGGGGTGGGATGAGGAGATGGAGGGGGGAGAGGAGGCTCGGAGCTGAGGAAGGGGGTGGAATCGTGGAAAACCAGTTGGATTCAGCCGTGGATGCAGCAGGCAGGGATTGGAGATGCTGCAGGGAGACGCTGGCAGTGTTGGATTGTCTTGTGCGAGGAGCCTGCCTGGGCTAAATTTAACCGGAGCCATGTGTGCTTCCCGGAGGATCCGCGCCGTTCTGCCCCTCCCGGGCCGTGCTTCCAGCACAATTTTCCCTGTTCTCATGGAAGAGAGAAGGTGGGACAGGAGGAGCTCCCAGCTCCTCTCCAGTGTGGGGCTGTGACTCAGCGCAGCTCCGAGTTTGGCAAATACCGAAGGCCTTGGGTTCAGGCCCCGGCCATCTGCTGATGTCAAACATGCTGATGAGCACTAACGAGCTCTGCCTGAATTTCCAGCAGCAATTCCTTGGGTTTTGGGGAATTGCAGCTTGCACAGGGAGAACTTTGCTCTGCAAGCCCTGCTTTTCTCCCATTCAGGTCTATTCTTAGAGCCCTTCCTTGGTACAATGGATTTTAATAAAACCCCTGGCTTTTTTTTTTCCCCCCCTATTCAGTTCTATTCTTAGAACTCTTCCTTGGTAGGGTATATTTTAATACTCTATTATATTTTAATACTCTATTATATTTTAATACAAGCCCAGAGCAAAATGCACTCTGCTGCTGGTTTCTGGCTCCCCAGTATCCCCTGCCAGGCCTCTGAACTGGTCCTGCTGTGTCCACCCACGTGTCCCTGGTTTGGAGGGGGTCACATCCTTTGTTCCTACAAAAGCCCTTTTTGGGTTGGACCTAAAGCGCAGCATTTCAGGGTTGGATGAACTTGCACCATTCCTATGGAAACAAAAGGCTGTGCAGAGAGGAAAAACCCAAATTTCAGGGCATTATTGGAGATCCGAGCTTATCTGGAGGGAGAAAACCCCAAATTTCAGGGCATTATTGGAGATCTGTGCCTGTCTGGAGGGAGAAAAAACCCAAATTTCAGAACATTATTGGAGATTTGTGCCTGTCTGGAGGGAGAAAAGCAACAAATTTCAGGGCATTTTGGGGATCTGTGCCCATCTGGAAGGGGAAAAAACCCAAATTTCAGGGCATTTTTGGAGATCTGTGCCTGTCTGGAGTGTGAAAAATCCCAAATTTCAGCACATTATTGGAGATTTGTGCCCATCTGGAGGGAGAAAACCCCAAATTTCAGAGCATTTTTAGAGATCTGTGCCTGTCTGGAGGGAGAAAAGCAACAAATTTCAGGGCATTTCCCCTTCCCCATCTGGAAGGGGAAAAAACCCAAATTTTGGGACATTTTTAGAGGTTTGTGCTCATCTGGAGGGGGAAAAACCCAAATTTCAGAGCATTTTTGGAGTTCCGTGCCCGTCTGGAGGGAGGAGCCTGCAGGGAGGGGTCCCTGTGTTTGTCCCAGGTGCCAGCACTCTGACACTGCAGATCCCAGGGGATCCCGAGGGATCTGCCTCCCTCACTCCCACGGTGAAGTGGTTGAGCTTGAGGGGGTTAAGCTGGGCTTAGAGGGTGCCATGAGCACCTGGCACATCTCCAATTTGGCGTGGTCATCCCAGAATTCCAGGCTGGTTTGGGTTGGAAGGGTTAAATCCCATCCCATGGATCCCATCCCATCCCATGGATTCCATGGATCCCATCCCATCCCTTGGACCCCATCCCACAGATCCCATCCCATCCCATCCCATCCCATCCCATGGCAGGGACACCTCCCACTGTCCCAGTCTGCTCCAAGCCCTGTCCAGCCTGGCTTTGGGCACTGCCAGGGGTGAGGCATCCATGGAATAACCTCTGCCAGGACCTCCCAGGCAGGAATTCCTCATTCCCAATCTCCCATCCATCCCTGCCCTCTGGCAGTGGGAGCCATTCCCTGTGTCCTGTCACTCCAAGTCCTTCCCAAAACTCCTGTCCAGCTCTCTCTGTGTCCGGGAGAGCAGACACAAATGTCCCAGTGTTTCCAGCAGGTATCCAGCAGTGATGATGATGATCTTCCAAAATGGAAAGTTTTGACTGAGATAAATCCTGTGCCTTCCCTGGAAGAGGAGCTGGGAACATTTGGGCTGTGGGGGCACAGCTGTGGGGGAAGCTCCTGGTTGGGATCAGCTCCTGGTTTGGATCCTGCTCCTGGTTTAGATCAGCTCCTGGTTTGGATCCTGCCTCAGGTTTGGATCCTGGTCCTGGTTTAGAGCAGCTCCTGGTCCTTGTTTAGATCCTGGTCCTGGTTTGGATTCTGGTCCTTGTTTGAATCCTGGTACTGGTTTGGATTCTGCCCCTGGTTTAGATTCTGGTCCTGGTTTGGATCCTGGTCCTGGTTTAGATCAGCTCCTGGTTTAGATCAGCTCCTGGTTTAGATCCTGGTCCTGGTTTAGATCCTGGTCCTGGTTTGGATCCTGCTCCTGGTTTGGATCCTGCTCCTGGTTTGGATCAGCTCCTGGTTTGGATCCTGCTCCTGGTTTAGATCAGCTCCTGGTTTAGATCAGCTCCTGGTTTAGATCCTGCTCCTGGTTTAGATCAGCTCCTGGTTTGGATCCTGCTCCTGGTTTAGATCCTGCTCCTGGTTTAGATCCTGCTCCTGGTTTGGATCCTGCTCCTGGTTTGGATCCCCAGCTGTGCCGTCCCTTTTCCACCCAGATCTGATGCAGGATTCAAGTGCACACTCCTGAGCTGTTCTCTGACCCAGCTCTGGTTCAGGCTGCAGGAACTCTGGCTTTGGGGGTTGCTGTTGCTGCCTTTCCTCTCGTGGGGCCCCGGAGCTTGGGCTGGCTCCCATGAGCAGCACATCGCTCACGCTCTCAGCTGCACTTCGTTACTGTTGGTCCTGTCTTGCTTTTTTTGGGAGTCTTTCCACCCTCATGCCATCAACCGAGGCATTTTATAAGGAAAGACAGCACTGAATTTCGTGGGAATGAAATATCTGATCCCAGAAAAAACAGGAGCAGCGTTTATAGGAGTTTGAGAGCACAGGGACGTGTGTCCACCTCCACAGAAAGTCACTCACTACGTTCCAAAAGCCCCTTTTCACAAGCTTCTTCCTCATTCCTTGTTTTTCCTTCAGGCAGGACGAGCCTGGCAAATCCCGGCTCATGTGCTGAGCCCGGCTTTTGGGAGGTATTTGTGGCATTTGTGCTCTGAGGTTCTTGTGCAGTGTCAGGATGAGGCTCCTCCTGATTTACCGAAAGGCGTTTCAGGGCTGTCAAACACAAAATTCCCGTTTCTTTACAAGCTCAGAGCCATAGGAAAATCCTTTTCCGAGAGAATGACGGGCAGGAAAGTCATGGAAAAGGAAAATCCCGTGCCCTGGATGCGAACTCGGTCATGTGGCAGCAGGAGCCGAATTTCTGGGATGAATCTCTGCAGTTCTGGGCCGAGCCACAGGATGGGGATGTTGGATTGATGCTCGCTGGAAAATCCCAGCTTCAGCGTCGAGTCCTCACCACTTGAACTCCCTCTCCACAATTTAAATGTGGTTTTTGTGGTTTTATATTTCGAAATCCCCCAACAGGGAATGTCCCTCCTCGTTTCCAGGCAGGACTGGCAGCGCTTGGTGCCTGCAAGAACCACAAAAGAAACCAAAAAACCCGTGCCAGCCTCCAGGGCTGCTCCTGGAGGAAATGGGAGCTCATTCCCAGTGGGAAACACCTGGGCCTTTGCTAAACCAGGCTCTGGCTCCCACCTCACAGAGCTGCCCGGAACTTACCGATAACTTATCAATAACTTACCGATAATTTATCAATAACTTATCAATAACTTACCGATAACTTATCAATAACTTATCAATAACTTACCAATAACTTATCAATATTTTATCAATAACTTACCAATAACTTATCAATATTTTATAACTTATCAATTATTGATAACTTATCAATATTTTATAACTTATCAATATTTTATAACTTATCAACAATTTGTCACTTATCAATAATTTATAACTTGTCAATAACTTGTCATTTATCAATAATTGATAACTTATCAATGCCAGGGACAGGTCGGATTTTTTTCCTGGTTTTTTTAACTTCTCTCATTGACACTTTCTGTCAGGCTGGGATGGATGGGATTTGGGGATTTGGGGATTTTGGGAAGGAATTCCCAGATTTGCTGTGGCTGCCCCTGGATCCCTGGAATATCCAAGGCCAGGCTGGAATAACCTGGGATGGTGGGAGCTGTCCCTGCCCATGGGATGGGCTTTAAATCCCTTCCAACCCAAATTATTCCATAATTTCTGATTCCATGATTCTCTTTTTCGTTTTTCTATTTTATTTTATTTATTTTATTTATTTTATTTATTTTATTTTTATTCATTTTATTTATTTTATTTTTCTGTTTTATTGTCATGGGTCTGACACAAAATGCTCATGGATTTCTCTCACCTCCTCACAGAGCTCTTGGTTTAGGATGAAATGTTTGTCCTGAGAGTAGAGGATGGGAATTCCAGCGCTTTTTTTTCAAGGATGAAAATTCCATGTTGTCAGCCCAAAAATAAATACAAGTATAAATATAAATATAAATATAAATATAAATATAAATATAAATGTAAATGTAAATGTATGTAAATAAAATATAAATATAAATATGAATATAATATGAATATAAATATAAATATAAATATAAATATAAATATAAATAAATAAATATAAATTAAATATAAATATAAATATATAAATATAAGTGTAAGTATAAATATAAATATAAATATATAATTATAAATATAAATATAATATAAATTAAATATAAATTAAATATTAATATAAACATAAAGTGGGGTACTGGGTAGGTGGCACTGCTGAGATTTGGGGACATATAAATTAAAAACTGGGGGTTTTTAGCTATAAAATCTTGGATTTTCTTCCAGATTAAACTGTAAAACAAGAATGGGCAAAGGTAGAATGCAAATGACACCACAAAACAGAGAGAAATCTGATTAAAACAGCTCTCAGGAGGTGCAGCTTTCCCAGTCCATTGCTCCATCCCTTGATGTTCCATAGAGAAAGGTTTTCAGCAGGGAAAAGGAGGTTATTCCTGCATCCTGGGATCCCTGGGATCCAGAAATCCTTGGGATTTCACTCCCCCACGGTCACCCTGGAAGCTGCAGTAAGAGCACGTGGCTGTGTCTGAATCACAGCTTTTTCCCCCAAAAAATTTCCATATCCAGCTATCTACTCCACAATATTACATTTTATACTCAATTTTTGATATTCTGTTTTATTTTGCAGTATTTATTTTTATGTATCTGTAGTTTTTGAAATCCGACTTTGCTTGGAAACTTGGACGTGGAAAGCAGCAGAGGAAAAGCTCTCTGAAAGGTCTGTGATGACTTCATAGATTTAGAATTGAATACAAAAAATTAATTTATGATTTTTAAGCAGCCTGAATCTCCTGGGAACGTGAGGTGGGGCTGTGTCCTCTCCTTCCCCTGAACTGGGAGAACTGGGAATGCTGGGGGGAATCTCAGAGCTGGCTCAGCCTTCGCTTGGTGTTCTCAGAGCCCTAAAAACGTTCTGCTGATGTCAAATCTCACGTCGTGGAGCAGGGGGAAAATCTGGGCAAAGCTCTAAAGATGGAATAGTTGTGAGTCATGGAGACACTAATAAACACTCCCACACTGGCAGAGCTGGGCTTTGCTTATCCCAAATCGTCCTCATTGCTGCAATTCCTCATATTTGGCGATTTTTCGGTTTCTCCGCTAAATCGGGAGCTTCAGGAAAGCTCCAGCTCCTGCCTCGAGCTGGGAGGAATAGTAGGAGAATATTTATTTCTGCCCCTTTTGCCCAGAATTGTGCAGCAATTCTGACAACACGGATTTATTCCGGGTTCTGCCGATTGCCATGGAAACCCCACACGGGAAACAGCGGCAGGAGGAATGCAGGGGTGCAGCCCTCACGGACTGATCCGTGGGGCACATTTTGGGAAAGAAATCCTTCGGGTGGAGGAGCTCCACTCGTGAGCTGCAGCTCTGGTGGAGCAGTGGGAATCCCCCCAGGGAAGGGTGAGGATGCTGATGCCTTTTTCTGGTCTTAGGAAATAAAGGCTCAGACAGGGTCAGAGGGTTGGGGTCGTTTCCCTCGGGATTTTAATAGGATCCCATTCCGTGGCTTCTGCCGTCCAGGTAGAACGCGGCGCCAAAGCCCCGTCCCCCCAGTCGAGTGTACAATTAAAGACTCTACTCATTAGCAGATCTAACGAGAGGGCCCAATAAGGGGCTGGGTGGGCTCACTTCCAGTTTACAGAATCTGTCCTGCTGGGAGACCTTGAGGGCCCACGCAAACAGAGTGTTTGGTCTCTGACTCTCCGTGGTTTCAGGGGTGTTTGGTCTCTGACTCTCCGTGGTTCCAGGGGTGTTTGGTCTCTGACTCTCCGTGGTTCCAGGGGTGTTTGGTCTCTGACTCTCCGTGGTTCCAGGGGTGTTTGGTCTCTGACTCTCCGTGGTTCCAGGGGTGTTTGGTCTCTACTCTCCGTGGTTTCAGGGGTGTTTGGTCTCTGACTCTCCGTGGTTTCAGGGGTGTTTGGTCTCTGACTCTCCGTGGTTTCAGGGGTGTTTGGTCTCTAACTCTCCGTGGTTCCAGGGGTGTTTGGTCTCTGACTCTCCGTGGTTCCAGGGGTGTTTGGTCTCTGACTCTCCGTGGTTCCAGGGGTGTTTGGTCTCTGACTCTCCGTGGTTTCAGGGGTGTTTGGTCTCTGACTCTCCGTGGTTCCAGGGGTGTTTGGTCTCTGACTCTCCGTGGTTTCAGGGGTGTTTGGTCTCTGACTCTCCGTGGTTTCAGGGGTGTTTGGTCTCCTGGCCCCATAAACACCATGAAACTGGGCTGAGCTATCACCTAAAGCATCCCAAGTGTGCATGCTGATACCTGTGAATACAGGGAACAGTGTGAGAAATATTCAGGAGAAAAGCAGAAAATCCTTCAGGCATCAATGCCCTGGCTCTCCTGGGGTACCCAAGGTCCTGCTCTGCAGAGCTGAGCTGCAGCATTGTGGCTTTTCCAGCAGCAATCAGTGAGGAAGGACGAGTGGCTGTGCCAGGCAGAATCCCCAGGTGGGAAAGGAAGGTTATTTTTGGGTGCTTCTTGAAGGTTCAGCCGTCAGTGCTGTGCTGGAGCTCCGGTTTGGGGGGCTCTGGGGCTCTGGGATGCACTGGGATGGAAGGATTTCGTGCAGTGTGATCTGGGAGGGGGTGATGAGTCCAGGAATTTGGGAATTGAGTATTATTGTGGAATTATTAGGGTTGGGAAAGTTCTCTGAGATGATGGAGTCCAACCATTCCCAGCAGTGCCAAGGCCAGCACTGCCCCGTGTCCCCAAGTGTCACATCCAGGGATGGGCACTCCCCCTGAGCTCCCTTTCCATGAAGGAATTGTCCCAAAATCACCATGAGCCTCCCCTGGCCCAGCCTGAGGCCGTTCCCTCTCCTCCTGTCCATGTTCCCTGGGATCAGATCCAAATCCCCCCTGAGCCCCCTCCTGTCGGGGCTGTGCAGAGCCACAAGTCCTGAGCTCTTGCTCAGCTGAGCCCCCTCAGTCAGGCTCAGGAATTCTCCAGCCCCTTCCCAGCTCCCTCAGGAATTCTCCCCCCTACCTCCTCAGGAATTCTCCAGCCCCTTCCCAGCTCCCTCAGGAATTCTCCAGCCCCTTCCCAGCTCCCTCAGGAATTCTCCAGCCCCTTCCCAGCTCCCTCAGGAATTCTCCAGCCCCTTCCCAGCTCCCTCAGGAATTCTCCAGCCCCTTCCCAGCTCCCTCAGGAATTCTCCAGCCCCTTCCCAGCTCCCTCAGGAATTCTCCAGCCCCTTCCCAGCCCCGTTCCCTTCCCTGGGCATGTTCCAGCTCTCAGGAATAAAAGCTGTTCTCAGTTGTTCCCAGCCCAGCCACTTTCTCCCTGTGTATATTCATTTTAAAGTGTTTTGTAGCTGTGATTTTATTGAAGACAGAAAGAATTTTGTTTTCCCCAGTTGTGCTGGAGAAGCTTCCCAATTAAAGCTGGGATTGATTGATTGATTGATTGATTGGTTTCTGATGTTCCCCTGCCTCCAGAAATGGAAGTGTTAAGGAAAGCATTTGGTGTTACCCTCGTGCTAAAGCTGAAAGACTTTCTCATCCTGTGCAGATTTTGCACATCACTGGTGTATAAATTTGGGCTCCGTGCTCTGACTCATTCCGGGGGGAGCTGCAGGGGAAGGAATCCTGACAAAGCCTCGCTGGCTGCTCCATGGAATCACAGGAGTTTGGAAAAGACCTCTGGGATTGTCCTGTCCAAGCTGTCCAGCAATTTCTGACTGAGATCGTGAGCCTTGAGCTGCGCAGAGGCAGCAGGGAGTGAGGCAGGAGAGGGAATCAGAATATCCAGGGATGGGAGGGAATCACAGAATATCCAGGGATGGGAGGGAATCACAGAATAGCCAGGGATGGGAGGGAATCACAGGGAGGGAATCACAGAATAGCCAGGGATGGGAGGGAATCACAGGGAGGGAATCACAGAATATCCAGGGATGGGAGGGAATCACAGAATAGCCAGGGATGGGAGGGAATCACAGAATAGCCAGGGATGGGAGGGAATCACAGAATATCCAGGGATGGGAGGGAATCACAGAATAGCCAGGGATGGGAGGCACCCATGGGATCACTGATCTGCATCCTGGCCCTGCACAGGCACCCCAACAATCCCAATGCCTGGGAATCCCAGAATCCCAGACTGGTTTGGGTTGAAAGGGACCTTAAAGTCCATCGAGTTCCATGGGCAGGGACACCTTGCAGTGTCCCAGGCTGCTCCAAGCCCCGTCCAGCCTGGCCTGGGGCACTGCCAGGGCTGTGGAGTGCCCAGGTTCTCTGGGAATGCTCAGTGAGGTTGGAATGTGGCTGTAAAAACACCCCCTGTGTTTGAGAATTCCCTTTTCCATCACGTGTCTAAGACTGGATGCAGAACTGGAGCTGGAGTTCAGGGGGTTCCCTCTGCCCCAAACACTGCTGTGGGAGCTGCTTTGCCTCAATTTAACCCAAACCACGGGTGCTGCTGTTTGAGGAGATTCCTGGAATCCTCTCCCCCCTTGGGCTGGACAGTGCAGGACACTGGGAAGCCCAGGGCTGCTTTTCCCACTTTTTCCTCCTCCTGGGGGGTTATTCTGTGGGATTTGTGGTGCTCTGCGAGAGCAGAAGGGAGTTGGCAATTCCATGTTCTCACCCAGACCTCAGCTCGTTCTTTTTTGGGTTCAGTTTTTGGGTTGCTGGCCCAAATCCAGCCTGGGCTCATTTGTCTTGCCCACGTGTCTATTCAGAGCCCAGGTCTCCAGAGCTGCTAATTAATGCACCTCCGTTAATTGGCACTTCTTTCAGGAGCTGGACTTGGAGCAGCTCGTTCGAAGGAAGGAAATGACACCGTGTGTGAAGCATTCCTGTGCCACAAATGGCCACAACGTGCTCATTCCATTCACTGACTGCATTTATTGGGATTTATGCCTGCTTCTTCCATTCATTAAATGCATTTTTGGGATTTATGAATTGATTGCCAGCACTGTAAATGACTGTAAATCACCTGTGAGGAGGATTCTGGAATCAGACATTACTTTTGGGTTATTTGCTGGGGTTTTTTTATTTGTGGTGGGCAAATTATGCCTGCGAGCCTCGCAGAACAACAGCTTTGTGTGGGAATGGCTCCTCAAATTCCTAAAGCTGAAGTTTAATCTGCATTATGGATGTTGGGAAGGAATTGTGGAGCAGGAATTGTGTGCAGCAGAAGGAATATTCTCATTATCCCCTCATACCTGCTCGTTTCAGATAAAGGCTTTTAAGAGTCTGCTTTAAATTAGAGACATTTGGTATTTTAAGGAAATGTTTTCCTGGATGGATCAGCCCTGTCAGGCTTCACCTTCAGAGCTGGATATTCCCAGTTCTGAGCATCACTCAGCTCCACTCCTTTGGCACCTCTGCCCTTCCCACCCACTCACCACCCCCAGGATTGAGGTGGGCTCAGCAGAAGATGAATAAACCCAAATTATCGGCATGAGGAGGAATTCAGGGCTCTCCGGCTCCGTGGGGAGAGCGGGCACGAGGCGTGTGGGCAGGAGTGAGCCCAGGGACAAAAGAACCCATTAAATCCTTAATTCCTGCTTCCTGCTACTATGAAAAGTATTGAAGACGTTTCAGAAAAACATTTTAATTTTTATTTTAATTTTTTTTATTTTTTGTTTTATTTTTTATTTTTATTTTTATTTTCATTTTCATTTTCATTTTATTTTTTTTTAATTTTAATTTTAATTTTTATTTTTATTTTTATTTTCATTTTTATTTTCATTTTTATTTTCATTTTTATTTTTATTAATTCCTGCTTCCTGCTACTATGAAAAGTGTTAAAGACATTTCAGAAAAACATTTAATTTTATTTTAATTTTTATTTTTTAAATTTTTTTGTTTTATTTTTTATTTTTATTTTTATTTTTATGTTTATTTTTATTTTTATTTTCATTTTCATTTTCATTTTCATTTAATTTTTTATTTTTATTTTCATTTTCATTTTTATTTTCATTTTTATTTTCATTTTTATTTTCATTTTAATTTTCATTTTTATTTTCATTTTTATTTTTATTAATTCCTGCTTCCTGCTACTATGAAAAGTATTGAAGATGTTTCAGAAAACCCTTTTTATTTTTATTTCATTTTATTTCATTTTATTTCATTTCATTTCATTTTATTTTTCCCTAAATTTTGCTAAGCACAACACATTCAGCAGCAATAATATCCCAATCCATGTCCAATCTTTTATTTATCCATTTTTTAAGGATAATCTCCCGAATTCATCATTTTAACAGAGCCTGGGATTCTTCTCCATTTGGGACAAACACATCCTTTTATGAATTTTGAGTTTTATCACCTTTTAATTCCGTGCTCCCTCATCTGGGCTCTGAATTCAGTGCTGGGAACAGGAGGTTCTGATCTGCTCCTCTGTTGCTCACCACGATTACAGGCAGAGCTGCCATCAGTTATTATTCTCCACGCTCCCAATTAGAATTTTCTGTTTTCTGCTTCTAACTCTGTCAGCCTCAGCTGCTCAAGCTGAATTTTCCCATTTTGATTCCAATTCTCCCTTGAAATACAACAGAAAAAAAAAAATCCCCCAACTTTTTTGGGAGCCACAGGAAATATTAGATACTGAATATTGATCCTTTCCTATTTATTCCTAATTTTTGCTCCCTGTCTCGCAGGCAGTTTTAGATCTAGGACAGAACTTGCAGCAGTTTATATTTAGAGTTTTAGGGGTTTTTTTAAGTACTCTCTGTGGGGATGTTGTAAAAGACTGGGATAAACCAATGATTCTGTTGGTTTTTTTAATGCAGGGTTTCAGAGATTTGGGAAAATCCGGGTCTGAACCTGCATGGAAGAGTCAGAGGGGAAATATGAGCATTTCATGAGCGTTCAGAGCATCAGAAATCACCTGATTTAATCAAGGGTCTGGGGCTTGGAGCAACCTGGTCTGTGGAAGGTGTCCCTGTGGAAGAGATGAGTTTTAATTTAAGGTCCCTCCCAACCCAAATATTTTGGGATTTGGGGATTTTAGGAACTACCCATGTGGCTTTTCAGACCTGCAGCACAAGGATGGGCTCTGCTGCTGCAGGGATTTTGGGGATGATGATTTTTCTCCTCTGTAAAGCAAAGGCTGAGGGTATTTTTAGTCCTTTCTAAGTGCCTGGGGTTTGTAAAAAGGGCTCACACAGAGCTGCTGGCTCTGGGGTGTTCGGAGGTGATGAATGAATGAAGGAAATGAGAACTGCAGGTGTTTCTCACTCAGCCCATCCCAGATCCATCCCAGATCCATCCCAGATCCATCCCAGATCCATCCCAGATTCATCCCAGATCCATCCCAGATCCATCCCAGATCCATGCCAGATCCATGCCAGATCCATGCCAGATCCATGCCAGATCCATGCCAGATCCATCCCAGATCCATCCCAAATCCATCCCAGATCCATCCCGGATCCATCCCGGATCCATCCCAGATTCATCCCAGATTCATCCCAGATTCATCCCAGATCCATCCCAGATCCATGCCAGATCCATGCCAGATCCATCCCAGATCCATCCCAGATCCATCCCAGATTCATCCCAGATCCATCCCAGATCCATCCCAGATTCGTCCCAGATCCATCCCAGATCCATCCCAGATTCATCCCGGATCCATCCCAGATCCATCCCAGATCCATCCCAGATTCATCCCGGATCCATCCCAGATCCATCCCAGATCCATCCCAGATTCGTCCCAGATCCATCCCAGATTCGTCCCAGATCCATCCCAGATCCATCCCAGATTCGTCCCAGATCCATCCCAGATCCATCCCAGATCCATCCCAGATCCATCCCAGATCCATCCCAGATTCCCTCCTGGCTCTGGGGGAGGATGGAAGTGCCCAGGGATCCCTGAATTCTTCTCCTGTCCCGAGTCACTGCTGTCCCTGGAGCTGCTGGAGCACAGATGTCCCTGCAGGGAGAGCAGAGGGAGGAACAGGGGGGATGTTTTGGAATTTGGGTGCCTTTTGAGGGATGTTTTGGAATTTAGGTATCTTTTGAGGGATGTTTTGGAATTTGGGTGCCTTTTGAGGGATGTTTTGGATTTTAGGTATCTTTTGAGGGATGTTTTGGATTTTAGGTATCTTTTGAGGGATGTTTTGGAATTTGGGTGCCTTTTGAGGGATGTTTTGGAATTTGGGTGCCTTTTGAGGGATATTTTGGAATTTGGGTGCCTTTTGAGGGATATTTTGGAATTTGGGTGCTTTTTGAGCCATCCCACCTCACTCCAAGTCCCTTATTCCTTCTGGAAATGCTTCCTTCAGGGGTTGCCAATGGAAGAGAATGAACCTCTCCAACAGAGAAACACCAGAAATACAGAAATGGGTTTTTTTTTACGTGTTCCAGGGCTGTCCTGTGAGGAAGATGAGGAGTCATCATTTCAGGATTTTTCCACAGATTGTGTGTTCTGCTCCTGCATGGTGAGAACATCACAGAGTCATCGTTTCATCAGGTACAGAAGGAAAGGTCTCCCAGAGACTTTACAGGAAGGAACACAACTCCCTGAAATATGCAGAGCTAAAGCCAGGAATATTTGTTCTCCCAAGTACTCTGGCTAAATATTTCAAGAAATCAGGTGGGACAAGCAGTTCCTCCTTCATTGATCTGTTGTTTCTGGATCAGTTTCTGCACTTGGATGGGAGTCATGGAAATCTGCTGCAGGCAGCTGAGGAGTTCCCATGGAATTCCAAGTGATAATTGGATTATAAAGCAGAGGGAAAGGCAATAAAAACCAGCAGCCTCATCAAGGCATCCCTGTAAAATCCCAAGGGGAAGCAGCAAACTGGAGATGAACTTGAGCTGTATTTCCATTCTAGTTCTATTTATTTATTTATTTATCTATCTATTTCTTTATCTATTTCTTTATCTATTTCTTTATCTATTTATTTATCTATTTCTTTATTTATTTATCTATTTCTTTATCTATTTATTTATCTATTTCTTTATCTATTTATTTATCTATTTATTCCTTTAACCTCTTAACAAGAACAGCAAATTCTTCTTAGCACTGTCACTTCAAGGCTCTTTGTCTGACTCTTAAATGAACCCTTTGCCCTACTCCCTGAACCTAAATAGGAAATAAAATGTGGAGTTTTACTGGTTTAGCTGGAGAAAAAAAAAATTCTCCGTGAGATCCTGTATTTTACAGAAGCTGGAATTTCATTTTAGCTCCCAGGGTTGTCTTTTTGCTCACTCAGGGCTTTGTTTTCTCTAAGGAACTATTGCATGATAATTCTTATTTATCAAAAATACATTTCAAGCAGCGTTCTCGTGAGTGTTCACTGATAAAACTGCAAATATTTAAACTCATCTGGGAAATTAACACTGACCAGGAGCTGTCTGGGCTCTTTGGCTTTCCTGAGACTGGAAAATCTTCCAGTTCACTGCTCTGTAGAGGGTGAATCTTCAGCAATGGGATGTCCCTGGCATTCCCAGTACAATTCCAGTGCTGCTTCTCCGTGCTGTTCCCAGCCCCAGGGGGATGATTCCAGCCCTGGTGGGTGTGTTCCAGCACTGATGGGATTTCCAGGATGCGGTGCTGCCTTTCTTTCCCTGCTTGGGTAAAACAGCAGCAGCTTCCCATCAAGTTTGTAATTGGCTTTTAGCGAGCCTTTCCCATCATTCCAACAGTTGCAGCCTGAAAGGTTGCCCAGAAACTCAGCATCAGCACTTATGGCAGTGAAGGAGATTGATTAGCATTCATCAGGAAGGCAGAGGAGCTTCAAATAAGGAATAAAACAAGTGCTTAATCCTTAGGCCCAGATGGGTTTTGGCACGGCAGATAAAAAGTGTGGATCTTCCCTAAAAACAGAACCCTCCCATCTCCCTTCCAGCAAGGAAATCTGACACAATTCCAGCCACAAATCCACTCTGGCTTTTCAGGTCATACCTAGGGTGTGAATCACTGCTTTGGATCTTCTCAGCAGCCTGCTGGACACTACTGGAGGGAGGTCTCCGTGGTCAGTGTCCGTGGATATCCCTGGGACTGCCCATGGATCCATGGAAATCCTTCACTCCACGCTCCACATCCTCCAGAGGGATCCCTGTGCTCACACAGGGCTGTGTTTTGCACAGGTAATTTGGGATTTGCTCAAGCCTGTGCTCCCATGGAGGCCACAGCTGGAGTTGGCTGGAGTTGTTAAACCCTTGGAGCACATCCCTGCCTGCCTCAGGAGCTGGGAATCATCCACTGTTCCCTATCAAAAACCCTTGGAGCACATCCCTGCCCGCCTCAGGAGCTGGGAATCATCCAGTGTTCCCTATCAAAAACCCTTGGAGCACATCCCTGCCCGCCTCAGGAGCTGGGAATCATCCACTGTTCCCTATCAAACACCCTTGGAGCACATCCCTGCCTGCCTCAGGAGCTGGGAATCATCCACTGTTCCCTATCAAAAACCCTTGGAGCACATCCCTGCCCATCTCAGGAGTTGGGAATCATCCCCTCTTCCCCGTCCAAACCCTCAGAGCACATCCCTGCCTGTCTCAGGAAGAATCATCCACCTTTCCCCATCCAAACCCCTTGGAGTACATCCTTGCCTGCCCCAGGAGTTGGGAATCATCCACTCTTCCCCATCCAAACCCCTCAGAGCACATCCCTGCCTGCCTCAGGAAGGATCATCCCCTCTTCCCCATCCAAACCCCTTGGAGCACATCCCTGCCTGCCTCAGGAAGGGATCACCCACTTTTCCCTCTCCAAGCCCCTCTGGAAGGCCCTGTCTCCCCTGAGCTCAGCTCCCTGCAGATCCCCACAGATCCCTGGCTTAGAGGAATTTCACACTCGTTAAATATAGAGGTACCTACAAGTGTAGCCCAGTTACCTCTCCTGGAGGTGCTTCCAACCCAGAGGAAGTGACAACCAAGCCTTCACACCCTTTAATTATAGCAGCCTTTACATAACAGTGTCAGATAAATGTGTTTTAGGATAGGTGGCACCTCGCTTCCTCCAGAAGATCTGTCACATTAGACCAGACTAATTTATTACTTGAAATTCCAAGCATTGAAGCACGCCGTCCACCCAGTCTGCTTGAATCAAACCTTACATTTCACAGAATCCTCTGTGCCAGGAGATATCAAACAGCACAAGCCTCCTTTCTTTTGGAACACAAATACATCTTTATTCCTCTGGTGGCCTCGAGGACTCCAAGTCCCACAGATGCCACTCCATTCTGCTGGAAAACAGGGTTAGAGGGCATCTCAGGAGGTTCTCCTGGCCGTGCCTCCACCCAAGGCGGGAGCTGCTGTCGCTGCACCAGATTCTTACCTAATCTCAATTATAAAACAGAGGAGGAGGAGGGAGAGAGGCAGAGAAATTGCTGTGGAGGGAGAAGGGGCGAGGAGTGGGGCTCTGCCAAATAACTCAGGAGAGTGAGGAGCTGGCCTGCTTCCCGCTGATGGAGCAAGCTGGAATGCTGGGCACTGCTGACAGTCCTCTCCCTTTCTGTGGATGAAATCCATCCCTGGGCTCTTCTGCTGATGTCAACAAGAGCAGCTTTCCATGGGGGAGAGCGATTTGCTCCAGCAGGGCCCAGAATGCAGGCAGGGGAGGGTGAAACCCAAAGTTTGTGTTTCATGGGAGGGATGCTGATGGAGACTGCGGGGTTTGGAGCCCTCCGTGAGCTGGAAGGAGCGGATCCACATCCAAACCTGCTTTTAATGCAGCCACTAATGCTGTTTGTTGATGTGCCCTCGCCTCCTGGGGGTTCTGCCTCATTATCCCTCAGTGATGTTGGGAATCCAGGAGCTGGTGTGGGAGCAGGGAGAGGCCATGAAGAGCTCGGCTGTGTTGGTTTTGGGGTTTTGCCACTTCTGGGTTAATATTCCTGTGGCTCCCTCTCTCCCCCACAGCAGCAGGAAAAGAGGCAGTGCTGCTGCTCCACTTGGAGAAATCCCAGGTGGAAGTGGAATTTATCGAAGTGGAATTATTGAAGTGGAATTTGTTGAAGTGAAGTGGGGAGAAGGGAGAAGTTGCTGACTCCCATCCCGGCTTGGCGCAGTGCGGTGCCGAGGCGTTCCCTGGCCTTGGCAATCTGGATCCCGCTCATTTCTTTATTTATTTATCCATTCCAGCAGCACTTCAGCGTGTTTATGCAAACACTTCCTTGCTCCAGCTCCTGAAAGAACCACACAAGTGCTGTCATTTGATTGAGGAATCATTAGATCGGGCTGGAAAGAAAATTTTCTCTGGTTCTCAGGAAAAAAAACCAAACCAGACCCCCCAGTGTTGCCACATTTGGGTAGCTCAGGACTGACTGAATAATTGATATTTTGGGATAGATGGATGAAATCTCGGAGAGATTTCCTTTGTAGTCTAATTAAAAATAAAGAGGATATGAATAATCTCTAATGGCAGCAGAGTATTTGGAGGAAGCCAAGTATTTTGGAGGTCTGTGGGTGCTCAAAGAATTCTGATTTCTGAGCCCTTCTCTTTGCCCCATCTCCGAGCTGAGAACATTTTAGTCTGGGTTATTTCCTCCGTGACTTGTTGGGCATTAAAAGTTTTGGATGACTCTTTGTCTTTGTTTACATCTCTTTAAAACTTTCCTCTACCCCTGGAGATGTGGAGCTGTGGGCTCTGATTACATTATCAATGAATGCTATTAAAAAAAATGAACAATGCAGCAACTCAAACCACTAAAAAAATAAAAATTGTTAAAGTTAGACCTTAACAAAGCTCATTTTAAGCCCTTTACCCATTCCATGTTTTCAGCCAGGAGCAGAGTGAGGATGGCACAGAGCAGAGGCTCTCTGGAATTCCCTCCTCTTGCTCCTTATTTCCGAGCTCATTCCAGCCCCCTGTTCATATTTATTATATTTATTTCTATTTTTTATTATAATTGTATTTATTACATTTTTATTTCTTCCCAGTCAACCTAAAAGAGCTTTAAAAAGTCTTCCTCCCTCACCTCAGCGTGTGTTTCTTGGATAAATTGCCTCATAATATTCAAAACAGCCTTTGATTGAGAATTCCTCTGCATTACAGGGATTTGTGTTTTTATAGCATCTTTTTAGGAGCCTTTAGAGTTGAGTCATTAAATAGATATTTTTAATATCCTCTGTGTCTTAAAAGGACAGTGTGAAATGCAAGGGCTGGAAATCCAGCAGTGATTCCCTCGGCTCCTGGATTAAGTTGTTTTATTACAAATCTATGTGAAAAAAGTTCACTTTTTTTCCCCTTCATCTTGTGATTTCACAGCCTTTTCGAAATTTTTTTAAATTTTGAGCTGACCAGTGATTCTCACAGCTGATTCTTCCAATCTGGAACATCACAGATCCTCAAGAATTCTGTAGGATTTGGTAAAAATTAACTCCTGGATCGGGAATTTAATGAACTTTTAAAGACCATCTTAGAAGCTGAGATCGTCCTCTGTCAGAATAAATAAATTGGGAATAAGATTTTGCGTCATTTTGGGGAATCTTCAATGGAATTTGTAAGAAATTGTGAATATTCACAAGAATAACACCTTTGGCTTTGCCTCAGCTCTCTCTTGGACACTTCCCACAGGAACAAACCCAAATTTTCATCGCTGCATCAACGTATCTGAAAATTCTGCTTCCAAATTCTGGTCCAGCCCCAAAAATTTGGGGTTTTTTTGGGTGTTGGACAAAGCAGTAACTCCCAGAATTCAGTGAAGTGTTTGTGTGTTTAAGGTGTAATTCAGCCCAGCACAGCAGAATTAAAAGCAGAGAAAATCACAGGAGAATAAAACACATCTGGGAAAAAAAAAATCCTAAAAAAATTCCTAAAACTGTTCCTGCCAAGGGATCAAGGCTGAAGTCAAAGTTTTAATTTTATTTTAAATTTTATTTTAAATTTTACTAAGCACAACATGTGGGAGCTGTGGTAACTTTGCAGAACTAAAGGAAGATTTTGGGAGGAAAAGCAGACAAAAGTAAATGGAAAACACAAACAGGAAACGTTTGTGAAGCAGCGGTGCTGGATCAGATTGCACTGAAGATGAGGTTTGAAATAATTGTTTTAATAAGGATAGGAAGTAAATTGTAAATTGGTTCTGTCGTTAGCGTTTAATTATTTATTGACTTTTTAATCACGTAGTGTTACACCAGGAGCTTCATTTGTAGAGCTGCAGGAGGAAGTGGTTTAGAGATTTTGCTGCTTAATTTAGTTGTAAATCAGGTTCAAACTTCTGTTCTTTAATTCTTGGTGTTTGAGGTTTGGTTTTCTTGTTTCCAGACATCGTGTGTGTGTGTGTGTTCTGTTAATTCTTAGTGTTGTCCTAGTGCCTTTAGGTTTAATTCTTCATTGTTTACAGATTTTGTTGGGGGGTGGACAGATGGTTTCCCTTGGAAACCACCCGCTGTTCTGTGGGAATTTGAAGAAGAAAGGCTGTATTTTATTGTAAATAAACCACAGACTTGGGCTGGGATGGATCTCTGGAGACCTTCAGTGCAACCAGGGCCACCTGGAGCAGGTGACACAGGAACGTGTCCGGGTGTTTGCAGTGACTCTGGAGAGGAGATCACACCTCCCTGGGCAGCACTTCCAGTGCTCATGGAAAGACGTTTTTCCTCACGTTGAGCTGGAACTTGTTTGATTTTATTTCATGGCCATCGCTCCTCACCCTGTCACTGGCACCACTGAATGGAGCTTGGCACCATCCTCGGACCCGCCTCAGAGAGACTTATAAATGTGCATTAATGAGCTCTCACCTCAGTCCTCCCGGTATTGTTTTATTGCGAATCAGATGTGTTTTATTATCAATAAACCAGGGGCCGCCGCCGTTGTTGGCCGTCCCCCGAGGAGGCCGCCCCTGAGGGTCCGCGAGGGGCCGCGAGGCGGCGCCAGCGCGCAGCGCCGCTCGCGGCCGGCGCGTCCCAGCCAATGGCGTGGCGGCAGCCGCGCGTCCCAGCCAATGGCGTAGCGGCGGCGGCGCGGCTCAGCCAATAGGGAGCGGCGGCGCGGCGGGCGGGAAGCAGCGGCGCGGGCGGGGGGGAGCCGGCGGGAGGCGGCGCCGCCGCAGCGCTCAGGGAGCTCGGCCCCGCCGCCTCACCGCGCTCCGCCGCTGCGCTCCCCGGCCCTCCGGCCCCGCACCGGCCCCCGCACCCGCTCTCCATGTACGACAACTTGTACCTGCATGGGTTTGAAGACTCGGAGGCGGTGAGTGCCGCGGGAGCGGGGCGGGGGGCGCGCAGAGCCGCTGGGTGTCCGTGCTGCGGGTGAGGCGGTGACCCGGTGCTGCCCCAGAGATGCCGGGACGGGCGGCTGCGGTTCCCGGGGGGATGATCCCTCCCCGGCACCCCTCACAAAACGGTTCTGTGGCAGCACAGAGCCCCCCGGTGCCGCGGTCAGACCCCTGGATCAGCGGCGTTCCCCAGCCGTGTCCGGGTGGGTGTTTTTCGCCGCCCGGGAGCACGGCCGGGATTGCCGCGGCGATGGACACGCTGTTCCATATTAAACAGGGATCTGTTACATAAGGCGGTGTGGACAGCTCGTAAAATACACGGATAACAACACAATATAGAGTGTACGTCAATGCAGACGTATGGATGGTATGATGTGGTGTCCTCGGGAGAGCGGATGGGTCCTGTAGGGCTTCGGATGAGGAATTATTTCCTGCCTGTGTCGGTGTCGGTCTGGAAGTGCAATCCCTCCTAAGTGTTGCCTCACAACTTGTTTTAGCATCCCTTTATTTCAGGGAGAGAGGACCAATTGTGCAAAATTGACATAAATGCAGTTGCACCATGGTGAGAGGAAATGCTGTCAATCGGAATCCTTTCGGACTGGCTATTTGAATTATTTCAAAATTGTGCTTCTTTGAAGCCTGGAATGGTTTGGGTTGGAAGGGTTTAAAGCTCATCTCACGGGCAGGGACACCTTCCACTATCCCAGGTTGCTCCAAGCCCTGTCCAGCCTGTCCTTGGACACTGCCAGGGATGAGGAAACGCTTTGGGTCAGTTTAGAAATTGCTGCCCTTTTGGTGTGCGTGTGGTAACTTCTCCTTTGGGTTCTCTCTCAATCTGCCAGGCCAAGTGCAGATGGGTGTGTTGGTACCTTTAGGGATGTGTTTTGGGATCCAACTGGGTGTTTCTGTAAACCAGACAAAGCGTGAATTCTTGGGAGCTGTTCTCCATCCTGAGCCTGTCTTGTGCTGCTTTGATGCCTTTCAGCAAAGTATAATTATGGTCTTAAGAAGCCAACTTAGAAGTGCAGCATTAGGGCTGAGAAAACTGAGTTGCTGGATGGTGTTGGTGTAGAAGAAATGTGTTATTTGTAAAAGTTCTTTAGAGAACACAGGTAAATGTGGGGTGGATTTAAAGGTGCTCCCAAGATGCTCAGCTCCCTGTATTCCAAGAATCCCAGGGGACTGGAAGGCACCTCTGGGGATCACCCAGTTCAACCTGGAGCTGGTGCTACAGGAATGCATCCAGGTGGGTCTGGAATGTCTCTGAACAGAGTTCAGTGCTTGGCCACCCTCCATGGAAAGCTCTTCCTCATGTTGAGGTGGAATTTCTTGTGGTTTCGTTCATATTTCAGTAAACCCCGGTGATCTCTTCCAAAAACTTTATTTAGGAAAAGCAGCTTTAATGGCAGCAGAGACCTACCTGTGACACAAACATCTGGGCTAGGATTTGTGCTGGAAGGATCGTGTTAACAGATGAGAGGAGCTTGGTCTTTAGCTGTCCACTTGGAAGGATTGGGATGAAGGAGTCATTTCCAGATTCCTTAAGCAGTTTATGATGATGCTGTTTTTGCAGCCTCTCTGTAACTGAGAATGCCTTTGATAGACCTAATTTCCAGAAATACAGGAATGTGTGAGAACCTCCCTCTCCTTAATAAAAACCACCCCAAACCCTAAAAGCAGTCTGGATCTCCCAGTTGTGTGGAAAAACTGGAGCCCATAAACCCAGGAGGCTCAGGCACAAAGCAGTTAAAATTCCCCGAGTGTCTGTTTGCTTTAATGCTCCCGAACCACTTGCTTAAAACATTAAACCTTATTATTTTAGCTCCTGACTCAGGGGCTGGGAATGCCTGCTGAGACAATATCCTGGCAAACAGGTAGTGGGGATGGGTCACATGAGTGCCGCTTTCTGGCCAGAGAGAAGCAAGGGAGAGAATTAAGAACAAATTGTGGTGGAATTCTGGTTCCCCGCGGTGAAGAGCAAATTACTGCGAGCGTGCAGAGATGAAAGCAGGGCCTCTGCATTGTTCTGGTGTAGGACCTGGAAGGCTCATCCTGCAGCTGGAGAGCTGGAGCAGCCCCGGGCTTGGATCCTCCTTCCTGCCCTGATTGCAGCGCTTCCAGCACGGAATAAACCACAGCCCCGTGAGTCATTAGCACAGGAATGTCTGCCCACAGTGGGCATTTGCCCTCGTGAAACCCATGCAGCCACGAGTGCAGAGTGCAGCTTGAATCTGCATTAAAGGCAGAAGGAAATGGGCAGTGAGTGGCACTTACCCCAGGAAGCATGCTCACTTTTGGGAAGGTACTATAAAATTTATACCTAATTTCTCCTGGTAGATAATGGACAGATTCAGTGCTCAGAGAACACCAAGAGAAGGGTGCAGGTGAAATTTTCCTGTTAAAACCAGGAGCAAACGTACTTTTTAACAGTGAACAGATATCTCCATGATTTTTGTGGCAGCAACTCTTATTATAACGTGTTTGTGTGTACATATATATATAAAACATGCAAAAATACCGTTTTTATTGATGGATATGTAATGAAGTGAGTGCGTGCGTGGTGTTACAGTCCATTACCAGCTGTGATGATTAACGTGAAGCAGATGATGCAGTAGCTGGTGTGAGGCTTTTTGGAGGAGGGAAATTACACTGCTGAAGCTGAGAAAAACTCCCAGTGATTGTAGACAAGAAGTTGTTTCCACGTTTAGGAAAAGAGGTGCAGGGATATGGAAGTAAAACAAGTCCTGCAGGGACAGGTGTCCTTGTCAGGAGCATGTAAGGATGGAGAGTGCATCACTGTAGGGAAAAACATCTTCCCACTGAAGATTTTTGCCTTGTTTGTTGTCCTGCCCTCTGATTTTTTGATGTGTAGGCTTCTTTTTTAAATTCTTTGGGGAGTTCTAAACAGGGTCACCCTTTTGGGAATCAAAGCTTGTTTGGCTTGCAGGGAAGTATTTCACATTCTTGATCAGAAGAGGATATAAAAGCCCATTAGCACAGGGGCTTAAGGCAGTGAGATCCACTGGGTAAGCAAATAATAAATGAATCTCGTTTTACCTTTCACAGCTGTGACCTCATTGTTGTGTGCCTGTGGTGGGGAGGGATTGGATTGCTGCTCCATGGGCTAGTCCAGAGTTTCTCTTTGATTTCAGGAAAGATTCCACCTTTCTCAGAAACAAACTTCAATGAAACCTTCCCATAAGAAATCACTTTTCTTTTCTGTAAAACTACGTTTCCATTAAGGCAGCATTTCATTAAAAAATAATCTACAGGAGTTAGCAACAAGTACCCTGTGCTGCAGAGTCCATCCCAGCCCCAGGAGCCAAACCTGCCTCAGGTCAGTGTTTTACACCTGCAGAGCTGTCAGAACGGCCCCTTTTAGCTTGTTTGCTTATATTTATCCCTTCAGAGCAGCACCTGAGCGTGTGAAACACCTTTCCTCAGCTCTGGGGGTGTCAGCTTTGAGCTTGTCAGCACGTGAGAGGCTTTATCTGGGCTGCTTCAGTGCCTTATCAGGGTGGGAAAAGCTGCCTGGGATGGGCAACTTCAGCTCGGCTCTGCATCGGGCACGGAGTGAGCAGGGGTGGCTGGCGTGGGGTCAGCGAGAGAATGGCGTGGGGACAGCGAGGGGCTGGCACAGGGACACTGAGGGAATGGCTTGGGAACAGCGAGGGGCTGGCACAGGGACACTGAGGGAATGGCGTGGCGGTCAGCGAGGGAATGGTGTGGGCAGGGCCAGAAAGAGAGGGAGGGCTCGGAGCCGGTGACAGCCCCAGGGGCCGGTGACAGCCCCAGCTCACTCCTCGTGCCTTTCCTCTTTTTCATCCAGGGCTTCCCAGGCAGGGCAGCTCTGCCTCCTCCTGTCCCACCCATTTAAAAAGGTGTTTCACTTATGCCTCCGTCTTCCACCTGGTGTTTTGGTAGGGAAGTTCATATTGAGATAGTGGTTGGATTTCCACGTGGCCCCTAAAGGAGATGGAAAGGTGGCTTTGCTTGCCCTGTTGTAGATTTTTTTTTTGCTCTTTCTCCAGTATGTCCTCCCCTCCTGAGCCATGTATGCACCTTCTTTCCTAGACCTCTCTTAGCTCTCTGACCTGCATCTAACCCTGCCTGGCTTCCCTTGGCAATTCCCATCCTTTCACCCACAGCCTCCCTCCTACTGCCAGTCCCAGAGCAGGCTCTCCACTCCTCAGGGAATCAGGACTTCCCTGCTTTCTAAGCCGGGGTGATGCCCTTCCATCAGAGGTACTGTGCAAGCTCAGACTCTGTCACCAGGAGTTAAACACTTGTGGTGGGATTTGTGCCCACAAAAGTGTTTTACATTTTCTAAGTCCTTTGGTGTTTTTAGGAACTAAGCACCAGTGAGACCGACCCTGGTAATTTATGGTCCCAGTTTGCCATAAAAAGGGCCATGAGCAGCATTGTGTGTGGTGCTGTGTTCTAGGGTTTGTCTCCAGTTACTCCGTACAATTCTTGAAAACATTGCTGGGAATTTTTATGGAAAAGGTGATAAGAATAGTGGGAAGCTCATTCCACTCACCACGTGAATGGTCAGCACAGTGTTTTGAGGACTGCTTTTCCAGTGACATTATTTTTCAAACCTGTCACTCCTTCTGCTGCCAGTGTACTCTTCTCATGGCACCTGAGACAAGAACACCTCTGTGTGCTGCCCAAGTAGAAAAAGTGATTATAGAAAAACAAACCTTGGTAGAAAAGTTCATGTGCAAATATTGATTGGATTTGTGTCTGGTGCCTCTCTGATCGCTGGAGGAGGAGGAAAGGTGGGCTTTGCTTGCTCTGTATGTCTCAGTTGCTGTGGGTTGAGTAACAATCAGAATGTATATTTAGAAGTGTTTTTCATCTTGTCTCTCCAGTGATCATGTACTGGGTTTTGCAACACCCAGTTCATTCTGTAGAACAGGATCTTTGTACAATGGGCAGCCGAGCCCATGCAGAAGCTTGATCCAGCTGCCAAATAAAACCTGGAACTTCCAGTGGGATTGATGAGAAGGATTTCAGTGGTTTTTGGGTGCATCATGTCCACAGGGCCCTTCTGAGGTTGTCAAGCTGAAGGTCGAAGGTTGGTAGTCGAGATCTGATGGTCTTTTTAGGTGTCTTGATGGATTTTGCAGGCAGGGACACCCTCCACTATCCCAGGCTGCTCCAAGCCCTGTCCAATGTGGCTTTGAGCACTTCCAGGGATGGAGCAGCCACAGCTTCTCTGGACACCCCGTGCCAGGGCCTCCCCAGCCTCCCAGGGCAGGATTTTTACCCTGGATGGGAATGTGAACTGGGAGTAGTGTTTGCAGTGCCATTGGTTTGCTGGAGACACCCAGCTTCTCTCTGAGCATGACTGTTCTTAATTTCCCCGTTTCAATTAGTCCAGTTCCTACTGTTTAATCCAAAAAGGATGGGTGATGTGAGGACCTAGGCACGCAGGATCTTTTGCCGAACCATTTATCTTCTTGCTGCTTGTTTATGTAGGGTTTTTAGTCTCAAATGTGTGCTAAACTCTGCCTTGACTGGGACAATAATCAGTATTTTCCAACAAAAAGAGATTATCCTCTGCCCATTATGCCTCCTGAATTCTCATTGAAATTTGGCTTTTACATGGTCAAAGCTTTTGTGTGTTCTTGATAGTTTCGAATCTGTTTTCGTTTCTATTAGCCCTTAATAGACTGCCTTGACTAATGAGTCATCAGCTGCCTGATATTTATCTTGTGTGGAAAGGGCTGCCTGAGAGGGCTGGAAGGTGGTTTGTTTGGGGGTTTGCTGGGGTGTTTTTGCTTAGATTTGCCTCCTAAAATATCTAAAGTTCTACTACTACAGCATTAGCTGTGCTTGCCTCGTTCTGTGCTCTCGTGAAGATGGTTTTCTGTCTGACTCACATCTTCTGTTCTTCAAATGCCACATTGTGATTTGGTAGTATAGTAGTCAAATAAAACACTCAGGAAGAATCATAAGTCATTTTTATAAACTGCTGCTTGCTGTTTCCATAGAGGTGCTTTTTTTTATACCAGAAATACATGGAAATGGAGAAAAAAAAAAAAAGAGAGAAAAGCTTTAAGTCATCTAAACGAGAGACATAATGAGGTAATAGAAATAGGTAATTTTGTGTTTTCAGTTCCAGCTGCAGGTCAGAGCTCAGCGGATGGGACGGGGTGTGGTTGCTAAAACTGTGAGTTCACGTGGAGCACTAAGGTGTGTGATTACCCGTGGCTTTATCCTGCTTTTGGGTTCCTCCTGCTGAACTCCTGACTGGCTGTGGAGCGCAGCCAAAACCACAGGGCCCTCTCAGCACTGTGCTGCTCCTGGAGTGCAGATTGCTCTCCAAATTGCCCGGTGCTTAAGGAAATGCTGCTGCTGGGAAGTGTGAGCAGCTCTCCCTGGGCTCAAGGGCATCAGAGGGAGGGAGGAGTGTGGCTCTTGGTGCTGAAGGAGCACATCACAGAAATAATAAATAACAAGAAGCTTAACCCGGGATTTGTTGATGCCATGGCTCACTTCCCTATCTCCCAAAAACATGCTCTGCTTGGGAGACCCCGAGCTGTTGGATGTTTTCCCTTGGAGCATGCATTTACAGAGATAGGAGAGCCTGATTTTCCAAATCAGCACTTTACCCAAATGCAGATTGCTTTACAAACAGGACAACTGTTCATGGTCATTTGGAATCCAGTAATTAATTCCAAAATGTCATTTAGCTGGCAGAGTGCTGAGTTCCGTAGGGATCGCAGGTGGTGTCAGGATTTGCTTGCAGCCTCCCCTCAGCTCCTGGTTTGTATTTTTCCACAGTGCTTTGTCACTGGTTTTCATGCCAGCAGTGAACTGGTTTCAGTTCTGGAGTGTCTTATTTTGCCATGTCCTTTCCTCCTTTTCCTATCTCAGCATAAATATCCATTCAGGTGCAATGTGTGGAGCACAGCGAGCAGCTTTGGCTGCCCCACGGTGCTGATCAAGTGAACTGGATTTTTGATTTGGAGGATATTCCAAGTCCAGAGTCAGCCAAGCTTTTTCACCAGCACGGGGAGCTGAATTTGAGTGCACAACTCAGGATGTAAATCTGCTTTTTGTTTCTCTCTAAAGCCTTGTCAGAAGGGGTTTGAAGTGTCCTGAGGAAAGGACTCCGAAAGGGCAGTGGTGGCTACAGGCTCTGCTCTGCTCTGCTCCTCACGAGGATTTTAATTTTCACAAGGGCAGGGAAGAGCAAGAAAACCCTGGGAGAGGAGGACAAGGGGCTGTTCTTCTGATTTGGTTTGTTTGGGTTTTTTTCCCTAAAATGTCACACAGGACAAAGGTTCCATAAGTTACAGAAATGGAGCTATTTGGTTGTGCTGCTTCACCAGCATGGGGAATGCAGCCTGGCAGGGATTTGATTTATTACAGCAACAAGGGAGAAATCATGAGGAAAAAACACTCCCTATCATCGTGCTGAGTGCTGGAGTGGGGAAGTGTGTGTCTGAACGAGCTGCTAACGCTTCAGATAAAACTTCACTAGCCTTTCTATTTTCAGAGAATTCTGCTTATACCAAATATATTTTCCCTGTGAGTCCTCCCTTGGTTTTTCCCCGTGCTGGGACATTTCCCTGCAAATGGACTCTGCTCAGCTCGTTTGTGCTTTCTGCTTCCTCCTGGGGCTGCATGTCGTGGGTAGAATGGCATTGGCAGAAATGTCCTGTTTCCTTGGGAAATGTGTTGCTCTGGGTGCTGTGCTGGGTGTGCAGGAGGCTGGAGGATTTAGTGGTTAGGGTTTTTTGGCCAGAAACAAGCCCTCTGCCCCCGTGGGAGGGGCTCTAGGGTGAGGTGGCCAAGGCATCCTCCCTGTCCCTTTTCCTGTTCACAGAGCCAGGTACAACCTCAATACCCCTGGCCTAGCAGTCACTTTATCACAGCCTTTAATCTCTTAGGATGAAATCATGTTTCTAATGGTTAATCCCCTGCGCTGCTGCTTTATAAACTTCTCCTTTCCATGCACGATTCCTTGGCAATATTTGAGCCCCCATTCCCACTGTGGTAGGTGGATTCCCTGAAGAATGGCTCTCTCTTGCCTGGGAAAACGATGTGTTCTGACAGATCATCAGTTAATCTGTGATATATAGGTCATGAGATACCGTGATACAATTTTATGTTCCGGAACAATTAGTGGTGAACTCGTCAGGCTCTGACAAAACAAAACCCCAGCATCACACTTGGGCAGGGATGTTTCAATTATGACCAATAACTGGAAAATCTCAGCAAGGACAAAAAGCCAGCTCATGTTCTTTAAGCAGCATTACTTGAACTGTGCCACTAAAACTCTGTGGGAGCAAGGAGAGTGGGCAAAACTCCTTCAAAGTGTATTTATTTCCGAAGTTTCTGACAAGTAAGAAAAGTAGGTCTGTCCCCACTGTGGTGCTTGCTCTGGTTAAAATGTTCTCAAGATGTTTTTGCACACCATAAGCCAGGAATGTTGGAGCTCTGCACTTGTTATCGATCTCTTATTGGAAAATGAACGGGGTATTGACAGATGGAAAAACAGACAAACGAGTTATACTTTGCCTCCCTCCATTTTTCCATGCTAATTACAGCTGTCTGTTGATTTTTACTTGCTGCCCCAAGGAGCAGAGTGGTGCTAAGTGCAGGAGTGCATTGCTGAGCAGCTCCCCAGTTCTGCCTGGAGTGGATTCATTTCAGGAATGCATTAAGTGATATTTCCCTTTAATAGATCAATGTAAACATACAGCGTGAGTGGGAGGCTGGGAGGAAAGGAGTCACACACTGGAATATTTCCCCTTACACATTCAAAATTCATACACTGCTGGCGGATACACAGAAATTGTTTTGAGAAGTTGGCTTAGGCCTTCAGACTTGCCATGGGATGTCCTTTTAGTGCTGATGCTGCAGATGGTTTTGTCTGTTAGAATATTTAAGAACCTTGTTAAATGTTTCGCTTCACTGCTCTGTACTGAATATATCACAGAGCAATGTTTCCTTTTTGTTGGCTTTCTTGGAATCCCAGATTGGGTTGGGTTGGAAGGGACCTTAAAGCCCATCCAGTTCCACGGGCAGGGACACCTTCCACTATCCCAGAGTGCTCCAAACCCTGTCCAGTCTGGCCGTGGACACTTCCAGGGATGGGACAGCCACAATTTCTCTCAGCAGCCTCTGATGCTTGCATATAACACACAAACTCCTCAGATTTGCACAGAATCTGTGTTGTCTGCAGGGGGAAGCTTCTGTCGTGTGATTTCTTATTCAGATTCTCTGCGTGCAAGTGATACCTGCTGAGGGGGAAGATGCCTTCAAAGGGTTGTAACTTTGCACAGATATTTTGTGTCTTCCTTCACAAGCAGGAATTTAATTCATAAAAGATGTATGAGATCTCTTTGGTATCAGAACAGAATGTTTTACATTCCTCAACAACATGTAATTATTCATAAAGCTTGTCTGCCTTTCTTCTGGATGGTCTGATCTCTTACAGGTAAAGAAATCCCAGCTGTATCCTCAGAGTAACAACCACAACAATGTAAATAAATACAAACACTTCAGTGTTGTTTTGCTGAGAACTGATCGGTGAAGGGATCTCTCCAAAGGCATCACAGCTTTTCAGGCTGCTTTTGCTGAACATTTTGAAACCAATCTAAAACAGAAATACATGTGCCTTTAAAGCTGAAATCTGGGGCCAGAACTGAACAGAGGGTTAAAACCAAACGCAGGTTTCAGAGGAGCTACACTGATGTATTTCAATGAAGTGCAGCCCAAAAGTCCTGATTCCTGCATGTTTCTTTCAGCTGTTAAATAATTCCTCCCTTTGCCTTTTCACCCAAGTGCAGTTACTGCATTAGTTGCAAAAATAAAAAAAGGAGAAGAAGGCACTTCCCAGCAGCTGGGAGCTGAAGCAGCTTTCTCCCTTCACAGCCTTTCAGGAAGACAGTCAGCAAAGTGGATCCCAAGTGGCTGCTGCCTGCCTGGGTCCTGCTGCAGCCTCTGGAGAGCTCAGGGACTTGAGGGGGTTTTGTGTTCATTTGATTTCACTCCTTGCTCTTAGAGCAAGTCCCTGTCTGCCTGTGCCCCGAACTGTAACAGTGCTGCTGCCTCAGAGCCCGGCTGAGGGGTGCTGCTGGAGGGGAGGACTGAGCCACATCCTGCTCCTCTCGGGTTTTCCTGCTGGCAGATTTAACTAATCTGGGGATGTCAGCAGTGTGCCTTGGTCTCCTTGCTCATTTTGGGGTGAGCTGCAGGGTGGAGGTGGGGAAGGGGCTGTGTCAGGGCAGCTCCAGAGAGATACAGCCACAAATGCCAACAGGAGCCAGCTCCAATCCTGCCTGTGCCTGTGGTGCTCTGGGCTCACTCTGCACTTCCCTGCTGGAAAAGATGTCCAGGGGGCAGGAACTTAATAGGAATGCAGGAATCACAGAATGGCCTGGGTTGGAAGGGACCTCAGGGCTCCTCTCCTTCCACCCCCTGCCATGGGTAGGGACACCTCCCACAATATCGAACGTGGCCTTGCACAGTGCCAGGGACAGGGCAGCCACAGCTCCTCTGGGCAGTGTGCCTGGAGAGGAGGTACATGAGCCATGCCTCCAGGGACAGGGGAGACCGCGATTTTGGACTTTCACTCTGCTGTGTGTCATCGGTGGAGCTGGGGGAAAATCCTCCTTTAGGGACGGAAGGTGAATGTGGGTGCCCAAACCTCACCTTGCCCGTACATCCATGGAAGTACAGGTGCACTGTCCCCTCCCTTGCCGAGTCTCAGGCAGGTCTGGCTCTGCCCAAGGGACAACTGGGGCACGCCAGAAGCTGTGGCTCGTCCCTCGGTGGGAGCCCTGGCCGTGCTCCGCGGGAGGATCATCCCTGCGGGATGGAAGGTGCTGCTGGAGCCGCTGTGGCACCTCCTCCTCCTCCCCTGCTGCCCGCGGTGCCCGCAGCATTCCCAGCTGCCGTGCCCAGGGATGCACAGCAGGGAGCTGCTCCGGCCGTGGAGCACACGGAGCTGTGCCCTGCTCACGCTGCAGGAGCTCCAGAGCACAGCGCTGTAGGAATTGGATCATGCCGCAGGTCTGTGCTGTGGGAAGTGCGATGTGCACAGCAGCCACTGCGGCTGAACACAGGATTGTGTCCTGTGATCGATCCCACGGGAGCCAGCGACACTCCGGCTGCCAGGGAGAGAGCTCCTGCCACGGGAAACGCACGGGAAGGAGGAAATAGCAAACAGTTCATGCTGAAATGCGCCAGAGAAATGGGAGTTCAGCAGGAGCCTTTCCTTCCTGCCGGCAGCGCAGGGAATTATTCCGGAGCACGGAGCTCTCCTGGCGATCTGTGTCCTGCACTGACACTCACATAACCCGTGCCTGTGTCCATCCCAAATCCCTGCTGTGATGGGGTGAAGGTGGGGGGTGTCTGTGTGTTCGGGTCACTGTCACATTGTCACACTCGGCTCCAGCAGCTGCAGTGCAAGGGGAGGGCTCCAGCACCAGCAGTTTGGTACTGGGGGCTTTGCTTTGTTCAGCCCAGGGCAGAGGAAATTTGGGGACTTGCTGAAGTTCAGCCTGGTTTTGGATTGACATCCTTCCCCTCATCCTTGTCTTTGTTTGGAGGTGCAAGGAATGTCAGTGAGACACTTGTGTACCCAGGGGGAGCTCCCTCGGGTAATGTCAGCCACCACCTTCCAGCTTCGGGACGAGTTCCTCACTTGGGACTTTTGTATTCTGGCTGCTCATCTTGGAATGTTTTCCTTTTTCCTGCTGGATGTTTTTCTGAACCTTTGACCAGACTCTGCCTTTCTGATTGCATTTCAGTGCAGCTTTACAGGGCACCAGCAGAACCTTTGACATTTTCTTTTGGAGCGAATACACCTCTGCTCCAGGATCCCAAAATAAGGGCAAAGCTTTAGACCAAAGTAAGGTTTCAAATCTTGTCAAGATTTTGACAGATTCCACTTCTGACAAGGCTTTTTTTCCCTTTTTTCAGCAAAAACCCAATATCCAGGTGTTTAAAGTTGTCCCCTTTTGCTTCTGCTTAGTGGTGCATATGAAAATTTTGATGGAAAAGGAGTTTTTGCTCAAAATGAGACCATCAGGGTCTTTCTCTGTTATTGCTTTTGCCAAATCAAAAGGGCTGTGAGTATGATTGTGATTCCTAAAGGATTTTTTCTTGATTGTTGGAATGCTTGTTGGTTGCTAGCAAGAAGGAATATTAAACTATTGTTTCTCCTGAGATATTTAATTAAGAATCCATTTTGAGATAATACTGGAGGCAGTTATTAAAAAAGGAAAAATTTTTCCTTTTAATTTTTAATGTTCAACTGTTGAATTTACTGTCAATCATCAAATCCCAGAGTGAGTTGGGTTTGAGGTCCCTTATGACCAGATAGTCATAAGAATTGGGGAAAATTATGTGGGGAAAAAAAAAAAAGATTTATGGTGGCTGGAGTTGAGATGCAGCACAAAGTTCTGGCTGTTCCCTCCTCCTGGATTTGCATTTTTACCTGTCATAACTCAGTACCTACCCATTTATCCCAACATGAAGAGACTATTTTGCCAGTGGCATCCCCAGCTTTTAAAAAAATCTTGGGTCCTGCTTCTCATTCCCCAAAATAACCATGGGTTGGTTGTTTGTCCTGGGAACACCTAACAGCAAGTCCCTCTCAAAACACCGCTGTGTTTTCAGCAATATCCAAGTAGGAACAGATGAGAAACAACAAAATTGTCACTGGGGGATATTTCCCCCACTGTCTATGCTCATGATAAAAACCAACCAGTTTTGGGGGGTAGGTGAGCTCAGAGCTGCAGGATTTTGTAATTGGGCTCCCAGCCCTGTCAGTGAGCAGCAAAGTCCTCGAAAGTCCTTGGGCTCCCTGGTTGATTACAGCAATGAAGTGTCACTCAAATATTACCTCAGCAGGTGACAGCAAAATGTCCTTTCTCTTGCATTTTGGCACGTCGGGTTTTTCGAAAGGGCTTGGGGGAAGGAGTTGCTATTTACAGCCTGCACAGCACTTGGGAAATGAGGGCTTTTTCCTCCCTAAGTATTCCTAGCAGTCCCTAAGAGCTTCTTGGAGGTTCAGCAGTCGGGTGATTTCAGGATTTGCTGCAAGGAAAGTAATGGGAGATCATGGCAGCTCCTTGGGAAAAAAATACAAGTACCAAAAAAAGTAGAAAATGTAAAAAAAAAAAAAAACCCGAATGAAAATGCTCTGTTTGTAAGCCTCATTTATCAGTGTTTAAAGCAGCTTCTAAACCTCCTGGTTTGGAAGCTTTTGGAAGGAAGGAGCTAATTAAAACCATAACATAACACAACATAGCCAGCCTAAGCCCAAACTCCATCAGTTGCTTGGCTTAAATTAAGCAGCGTGAAATTCATTTCAACAATGCCCTCCCAGCATGTCACAATTCCTTCCCATTCACTACCCAGCGTGAACATTTGAAACAAAGTAATTTTCCTCTAATTCTGTTGAAGATGGGAGTCTGGTTCCGTGATTCTGTGATGTTCTAAACCACTTCTGTTGAAAAAAAAAAAAGTCAAATAAATATTCAAGGTTATTTTGGTTGCGTAAAGCCTGATGGTGTGGGAAGTGGTGACACCACTCTAGAAGAAAATCAGGACGCTGTAATCATCAAAATCCTTAAAAAAGCTGGATATTCTTTAAATTAGCTGTTGGAATTAGGAGGAGCACGCAGTGAAAGCAGACAGGTGGCAAAGGATCTTCTCGACACTGAGGAAAATTCCACTTCATTCCTCACATGTAGAATACCCTGAAGATTTTTGTACTGCACATCCCAGCTTTGGGGACTGAAGGATTTGAACCTCGAGGAGAGATGGACTGGATTTATTTGTTGGGAAGTTGAAAACTCATTTGAGCCAGTGAATGGGTGCTGCTGACTGTTTCTCCAGGAAAATAAACTGAAATTTTTTCCTTTGTTCAGCCTGGAGAAGAAAAGGCTTTGGGGGCTCCTCTCTGTAGCCTTTCAGTACCCTAACAGGGATTATAAAAATGAGGGGGAGGGACTTTGAGGAGGGACAGGATACGGGGAATGGCTTCCCACTGCCAGAGGGCAGGGATGGATGGGAGATTGGGAATGAGGAATTCCTGCCTGGGATGGAATTCCCAGAGAAGTTGTGGCTGTCCCTGGATCCCTGGAATGTCTCAGGCCAGGCTGGAGCAGCCTGGGACAGTTGGGAGTGGGACTGGATGGGATTTAAGGTCCCTCCCTTCCCAAACCAGTCTGGGATTCTGGGATTCTGTGGTGTCTGAGAGCAGTCCCAGGACAGGACACGAGCAGGTCCAGCATGGCACACGTCACCCTGGTTCTCCCAAGGGTGACCTGGTGACAGAAGTGCCCCAGGGAGAGCAAAGAAAGGGGAAATAAACTGGAACAGAGTGAAATAAGAAGAGAAATGGGAGCTCATGCCCTTGCAGATCCCACGTTAAATGTCCCTGTCACAGTAACAAGGAACTAGATGGAGGTGTGATTTTTTTTTTTATTTTTTTTTTAAATCCACCCCTGCCAGCAGGAGCTCTCCATTCCAGCCAGCCCAGGAGGGTGATGGGAGGGTGATTATGGAATACACCACGTTATTCCAGCCCTTCCTGGCTGAAGCCTGTGTGTCTGAGGGAATGCTGTGGCAGACCACATACGGCAGCCACAGATGCCTGTGTAGTTGGGAGGATGATCAAGTTTCCTTTGGGGGCAGTATTTTGGAATTTTTTATTTTTTTCCTGGAGATTTATGGAACATTCTTGACTTCCCAACGTGTTTATGTGGGACAGACACAGAGCAGCCTCCTTGCAGGAGAGCTCATTTAGGGTACCAGGTGCACTTTTGTTATCGGGTTTCATCAAACCCAACAGCAGCAGCTTCCCCAGAGCCTTGGGAAGATCATTCAGTGCTTTCAAGAGCTGAAGTAATTAGAGAAAATAAAGCAGTGTCTCTGTGCCATTGCAGCTTTAGTTTGGTGCCTTTTATCTGGGAAAAATAACACCTTTTTTCTCTCCTGGGACTGCTGAATAGCATTCCTGAAAAAGAGGGACCAGCTGCAGAGGTTGAAGCAAAATTCAGGCTCGAGGTGTTCAGGTGTTGGTTCAACCCCAGGTCTCACAAGGAGAATCCAGAATAAAGCACAGATCAGAGCATTCCCAGGCAGATCTTTGCTGCTTTATGGCTGAACAAAACACATGGAGTTTGAAAGGTTTATGTGTTCAAATTTTGAACACTTTGTTGGGTGAAACCCTCTGGCTGTGATCCTCACCTTCCCCTCGGCTCCGAGACTGCAGGCAAAGTGCTTTGGGTGTTGTTTTGTGGAGGAAGATCTGAATTTTTAACCTGTGAAAAGGAAAAGTTCAGAGGAGCTCATCTATTCTCTAAGCACTACCTCAGGCTTCGTGTGCACCTGCAGTGCCTGCTAAGCAAAATCTTGAGCCTTGCATGTTCATTTGAACATCACCAAAAGAGATGGGAGTATTTTGGCAGTAAATAGAGAGATATATTACCAGGATTTTTTTTAAACTCTGTTTCTTAAATGTAGCAACACAATCTGTGCTGAACTGAAGGCAGCTGGAGAAAGGAGATAGACTGCAAGATTTGAAACTCAGGGTAAAAAAAGAGATCAGGAAATGTTGGAAGAATTGCCCTATTTTCTAATAATTAGTATTCCCAAAGAAAAAAAACATGTTCTAACTACCTAGTAATTTCCAAATTGCTGAGACACCTAATGAGTTGTCTTAAATAAATTTACCAAACGTATAGAAGGAAATAATTGCTGAGCATTTGGTTCTGAAATCACAACTCGATGCCAAGCGCTTGTGCAGCTGCCTTGTGTGTGTTGGGGATTCAGCAAGAAAAGCATTTGCTTGGGAGCTGAACCTTGTCCTGCTTGGACCTCATTCACATGGGAATCCAGTGGGAAATTCACACTGGGAATCCAGTGGGAAATTCACACTGGGAATCCAGTGGGAAATTCACACTGGGAATTCACCTTCACCTTCACACACCCAGTGCCACACTCACATGGGATTTCAGTGGAAAATTCACACTGGGAATTCACATTCAGTTTCATATCCAGTGCCACACTCACACACCCAGTGACACACTCAGATGGGAATCCAGTGGGAAATTCACACTGGGAATTCACCTTCACATCCAGTGACACACTCAGATGGGAATCCAGTGGGAAATTCACACTGGGAATTCACCTTCATCTTCACACCCAGTGCCACACTCACATGGGATTTCAGTGGAAAATTCACACTGGGAATTCACATTCAGTTTCATATCCAGTGCCACACTCACACACCCAGTGACACACTCAGTGCCACACTCATGGGATTTCAGTGGAAAATTCACACTGTGTTTCATATCCAGTGCCACACTCACACACCCAGTGACACACTCAGATGGGAATCCAGTGGGAAATTCACACTGGGAATTCACCTTCACTGTCACATCCAGTGCCACACTCACATGGGAATCCAGTGGAAAATTCACCTTCACCTTCACATCCAGTGCCACACTCATATGGGAATTCAGTGGAAGATTCACACTGGGAATTCACATTCAGTTTCATATCCAGTGCCACATTCACATGGGAATCCAGTGGAAAATTCACACTGGGAATTCAGTGGAAGATTCACACTGGGAATTCACCTTCACCTTTCCACCCAGTGCCACACTCCCATGGGAATTTGTGGAACTGAACCTCTTTGCTCCTGGAGCTCCCCGTTTAACACTGCAGTGGCTGGAAGGGGTTCTGCAGTTTGAGGGGGGTGTTGATAATTCCAGAGAATATTAAAGCAAAACAAGGTCAGTGCTGCCAGAGTGAGTTCCACACCCCTTTCCACATGGGAATGACTCCTTTGGTTTGCCTGCTGCTCAGGGTTGCTGCTCCAGGCTGGGGCAGGACTCTGCAGTATTTTACTGGGCACACACAGATTTTCCTGGCCCTGGTTTCCCTTGCAGCACAGCGAGGTTTTCACGCCAAAGGAAGAGATCCCCACTGTTTTGTATTTGCCTTTTAATTAATTACATCACCTGCCCGGTAATTAAATTTAGCTGCCCACCCTGAGTGCTGGGATGAGATGTGCACCAATCGTGGTGGCCACTGGTATTTAAAACATGGGGTTTTCTTAAATCCTCAACTTCTGGTTCTTGTTTTCATGTAAAAGTGAGGTAATACTTATTTTCTGTAGCCCCCATCTCCATGACATACTCCTAGTAGTAACCTGTGAGTTAAACCTGCTCTTGTGCACCTGGGCCAGGGAGATCTTCATGTTGGGGCTTGGAGTGAGTTAATCACTCTGCTGTGGGTTTTGTGGGGTTTTTGTAATGATTTCTGGAGCACCCGTGGCATATGGCAGCATATGGCCCTGCAGCCATCCCTGTGCCTGTTTGTTCTGCTTGTGCTGTGTCAGGAGCTCTGTCAGGTCTCTGGGAACTCGTCAGGGAGGGATGTGGCCTCGATTCTCCCGGGAACTTGCAGAGGACTGAGGACACTTTGGGCTTTTTTCAACTTGAGGCTCCAGTTTGTGGTGAATTTGTCTTGGGGGAAAAGGGAGGATGGGCTGGTGGAAGCTTCCTGCCAGTGAAAGGGCTGGGAGAGCTGGGGGTGTTCACCCGGAGAAGGGAATGCTCAGGAGAGACCTCAGAGCCTCTTGCAGGGCCTAAAGGGGCTCCAGGAGAGCTGGAGAGGGACTGGGGACAAGGCCTGGAGGGACAGGACCGAGGGAATGGATCCCAGTGCCAGAGGGCAGGGATGGATGGGAGATTGGGAATGAGGAATTCCCAGGTTTGCTGTGGCTGTCCCTGGATCCCTGGCAGTGCCCAAGGCCAGGCCGGATGGGGCTTGGAGCAGCCTGCACTTGTGGAAGGTGTCCCTGCCCTGGAATGAGATGAGCTGTAAGATCTCTTCCAACCCAAACCAGTCTGGGATTCCATGATTCCATGTCTGCTAAAAAATGTTCAGTTGAGCTCCTGACCAGTTTAAAAGCATTGGAGCGACCTCTGGTCCAGCTCTTTGGTGTGCTGGGTGATCTCTGAGTTCAGCATTAGGACAGGATCGTTGGGATCTTTGGGAATTTGGCTTCCTGTGTCTCGCAGGGTGAGACTGCCAGGTGGGATTGGTGTTGCGGAGGCAGTCAGAGGAGCCCAGGACGAGAGGATGGGCCAGGAGGGCTCCTTTTTCCTGTGAAGCATTCCATGCTGTCCCCATGGATGTTATCCCACCTCCAGCAAACCATTCCCAATAATTGGCTGCCTGGAGCAGCGCTGCCACTTCCCATCCTTTGTGATCAGGCAGCGCTGTGGGCTCAGGCTGAGCTCTGTGCTCCTGCACTGACATCTCTCATGTTCTCAGCTGAGCACAGAGCCCGGGGCTTGGGCTCCCCCTGGCACAGCACATTCCAGGCTCAGGGATGCATCCCGGTGAGCTGGCTGGGGACAGGGATGTGCCACAAGGCACTGCCTGCCCTAATGGAGGAGGCAGGAGCTCTTTGTGAGCAGGGATGTTTTCCTGAGGCTCTCCGGACCCCTCAGCACCCTAAATCTTCTCAGGAGAGGCTGCCTGTCATCTGGCTGATTGGAGCTGCTGATGGATTGCTGCTTTAATTGCATGAGCAGTGTGACAGAGCGTTCCTTAGGAAGGGAGGGAGAGCAATCCGGAGCTGTGGATTTATGGCACTCGGGGAAAAATTATTTGCAAGCTCAGTAAGTCTTTATTTGTCAGCTAAAGGTTGATTATTCCTTCATTGAACACAAAGGCTGCATGTTGTAGTGTCCAGGAAGAGGATTCATGTCACCTCTTCCTCCCTAAAATGCTGGGGCATCCTCATTCATCAGGAATATTGTGTCACCCTTTCCACCTTGCACGCATCCTCCAGCAGCCTCACGTGTCAGACCAGTCAGTGAGGAGAATGAGAATAAACATTCCCACTGTTCTTTCTGCTCTACCCTTCTCCCTGGCGCTTTTGGGATTGCTTCAAACCTCCAAGTTTTCAGCTAAGATGAATTACACGAATTGATGAGAGAGTGAGAAAATAAACAATAAATTGCACAAAAAATGGATTCACAGGAGCCCAAAGAGGGAGGGCTGTGAAGTAAGAACAAGTCTTTCACTGCCTTCAATAATGTCATTATCTAGAAAAGCCTTTTTCTTTCAAGTTGCCAAATCTGGTGTCACTTGAACTCACTGAAGCCCCAATTTACAAAGTTCCTCTGTCTCTCAGAGGGTGGTGGGAGTGGGGTTGGGTAGGGGTGGGATTGATAATTGAGCTTTGAATGTTACGTGTGAAACTGTGGGCACAGATCGTATCCCCAAATGATCAGGCTGCTGCTCTGAGCAGTGTGAAAATAAAGAAGTTAAAGGGTCTTTTGACAGAATCCCAGAATCACCAGGGTTGGAAAAGCTTTCCAAGATCGAGTCCAACCTGTGCCCAAACCCCCCCCGCCCCTGTCCCCAGCCCAGAGCACTGAGTGTCACATCCAGTCCTTCCCTGGACACCTCCAGGGATGGAGACTCCACCATTCCCTGGGCAGCCCCTTCCAATGTCTGACCACCCTTTCCAGTAAGAAATTCTTCCTTTAGGAACATCTTGGCGTACCAAAAAAAGATGGGAAATGTCTTTTTCCTCTTTCTTTCCCTCTCATTGCCTATTGCAGTTTCAGCAAGCAGGAGCTGTCAGAGCAGAGCTCGCTGCACTTGGTGCTGAGCAGACAGCAGTGTTTGTGTTGGATTGTTGGGCAATACTCTGTCAATATTCCACAATATTTCTGGCAATAATTCTGATCTCCCATCAAACATTTCAAACAGAACCCAAAATTCAATCCGAGTTTGGCTCCTTTTCTGCCCCTCTCGCTGCTATTTGCAGAACGGTGCCTGATTTTGAGTGTGATGCTGCAGCTCAGCACCGTGTGAGTCACAGTCCTGGGGCTGCATCTCCCAGATAAGCACTGGCTGTTGGGAACAGCTCGGGAGAGCCGGGATCATGCGGCTGTGATTGTACCAATCCCTGGCACTTGGCACACGGGCACTGCTCAGCCTGGCACAGCAGCCGGGGGTGGCCTGGCAGCATCAGCTGCTCTGCCTGAGCTGCTTTGTTCTGACAGCAGTAAATGAGGCACTGCTCAAACACACACCAGTACAAACCAGTATGGGCGCTGTGTGTGCGGCACAGGGGTCTGGTCCTGGTAAATTCCCTCGCTGGGCTGTGCTGGATCACGTCAGACCTGAAGGAATCAACAACAGCAGTGCCCCAGGTGGGCAAGAGGCCAATGGCCTGTCCCTGTGCTGGCACTGCTGGGGCACCTCCAGCCCTGGGGACAGGATGGGACAGGAGGGACCCTGAGGGGCTGGAGGAGTCCAGGGAAGGGAACGGAGCTGGGAAGGGGCTGGAGAATTCCTGAGGGAGCTGGGAAGGGGCTGGAGAATCCCTGAGGGAGCTGGGAAGGAGCTGGAGAATTCCTGAGGGAGCTGGGAAGGGGCTGGAGAATTCCTGAGGGAGCTGGGAAGGGGCTGGAGAATTCCTGGAGAATTCCTGAGGGAGATGGGAAGGGGCTGGAGAATTCCTGAGGGAGCTGGGAAGGGGCTGGAGAATTCCTGAGGGAGATGGGAAGGGGCTGGAGAATTCCTGAGGGAGATGGGAAGGGGCTGGAGAATTCCTGAGGGGGCTCAGCCTGGAGCAAAGGAGGCTCAGGGGGGACCTTGTGGCTCTGCACAGCCCCAGACAGGAGGGGGCTCAGGGGGGATTTGGGATCTGATCCCAGGGAACAGGGACAGGAGGAGAGGGAACGGCCTCAGGCTGGGCCAGGGGAGGCTCAGGGTGGACAGCAGCAGGAATTTCCCCATGGAGAAGGTGCTCAGGCATTGAGAGGTGTCTGTGGTGAGGCCAGGCTGTGGCTGCTGAGTTCCCTGGTCTCTGCCACATCCCAAAGGAAGCAGAAGGAAGAGCAGGATGTGTGGCTTTCCAGCTGGGAACAGCTGAGCTGCTGGCAGCTCCTAATGCCAGTGCTCAGCCTGGGGATGCTCAGCCTGTTCCAGCTCAGGACCCTGAGCTCAGGTGTCTTCCCAGCCCTTCCCAGCTTTCTGTAGGTCCTGGAAGGAATTTTGTGGTGTGTTTAAATTCACAGCTGTGGGTTACCTCACCCTGCGCAGATCTGTTCTTGGCCTGGAGGAAATCTGCCTTTCCCAGTGCCAGGGGGAGAATAAGGATGGAACAAGGAGAGAGCACAGGCTCGTCAGTGGTTCTTAGCCAGAAGTCTTCTGATGGATGTGGATCCACAGGGATGGACAGGGATCCACAAGGATGGACAGGGATCCTGAGGGATGGACAGGGATCCACAAGGATGGACAGGGATCCACAAGGATGGACAGGGATCCTCAGAGATGGACAGGGATCCTGAGGGATGGACAGGGATCCTCAGGGATGGCCATGGATCCTCAGGGATGGACAGGGATCCTCAGGGATGGACAGGGATCCACAAGGATGGACAGGGATCCACAGAGATGGACAGGGATCCACAAGGATGGACAGGGATCCTGAGGGATGGACAGGGATCCACAAGGATGGACAGGGATCCTCAGGGATGGACAGGGATCCACAGCAATGGCCATGTATTCACAGCAATATTGAAGAATATGTGAGTTTACATGGAAAATAAGAATACTGACTTCTGCAGTGCCTGTGCTGCAGGATATAAATCAATGTAAGGGGAAAAATGAAGGATATAACGCTGCAGAGTGGCTCTGTTGGAACCCACACAGTCCCAGATTGATCAGGGGTAAACATTCCCTGTTTGTTTCCACTGGCCCCACACGGATCAGGTGTGTGGGATGCTGGAGTCAGGCTGGTCTCTACAAAGACAGGAGCCACTCCACGCTTCAGGGCTTGCCAGGTATCCTGGAAAACGTCCAAAAAACGGCAAAAAATCCAACTGTGGCTGCACCTTCTGTCCCCCCTCACAGACTGATGCTCTCTGCTGCCGCCTGAACATGCTGGCTTTGTGTCATATCGATACAGAGCTGTTGAGCAGCTTTAATAATGTCATTTTTGCCACTTTTTTCCCCCCTGGAAGCTCAGAACAAAGCTCTGTGTGAGTGGGAACACAGCCCTTACACAATGGAGTGTATTCACGGGGAGGGATGATTCAAACCAAGCTTCATAATTCCTTAATTATATTTGATGTGACCTAACCCTTGACAATCCTGAGTCTGAGGTTGTCAAACAGGATGTGAGTATTAATAAAGACTTTTGGACTCTGCCTACAGCTGAGTTGGATTTCTCTGTGTCAGTAAGAAAGTGAAGGAGAGAGGTTTTCTCAGGATTTTTATCTTTGTAAAACCACTCAAATAAAAAAAGAAGAAATAAATGGTTTTGAAAGTTGAAAGGAGGGTGTTTGTGTTCTGTTGTTGCACTGTTGGATGTGAAAGAAACACGTAGATTCAGCAGTAAGGCAGGACCACCCAGGCAGGACCAGAAAAGAGAGCCCTGCCTTTCTTTATTCTCTCATTTTTATATCTTTCTTAAGACAATCGTGGGTTGGTCAATGAGGTGACCACCTCTACAATCCCACAGGATAATGACACAGTCTGTCATCTTTCTCCACCTTAGGAGAAAGGAATGAAAAACAATCTAGAAGTTTAAAACAATCTACGCTGGTTAGGAAAACAAGGACTGTGTTTATAAAAAAACACATGAAAAATTCCACTACCAAAACCAAACGTAAAATACTACAAAAACCCAAGCGACATGCCATGCCTGTGTTTTCTTAGTGACCTGGATTTCCTTTCAGGGCTCAGCAGATTCGTACACGAGCAGACCCTCAGACTCTGATGTCTCTTTGGAAGAGGACAGGGAAGCAATCCGCCAGGAAAGGGAGCAGCAGGCGGCCATCCAGCTCGAGAGGGCCAAGGTGGGCTCATTTTCACTGTCGTGTGCCAGTTACCTTCTGCCTGCTGTTCAAATCCACACTCTCCTCTGAAATAGTTGGGCAGTTGAGTCAGATTAACCACAGAGATGTTTGGGGAATTCAGTGGAAATATTCTCCAGGCAGCTGAACTCTGCTGGCCTGGGTGGAATTATTAGGGCTGAATTTTTATGGATGAGAAGTTCCCAGTGTTTGTGATGAGTTTTTCTGCTTGCAGTCCAAACCAGTAGCATTTGCTGTCAAGACCAACGTGAGTTACTGTGGAGCTCTGGATGAAGATGTTCCTGTCCCAAGCACTGCCATCTCCTTCGATGCCAAGGACTTCCTCCACATCAAAGAGGTAAAAATGGGAAAGGGAATCTTTTTACAGGCCTTGATGTGAACAGCTGAGCCACATCCACGAGGGCTTAGAGGAGGCAGGAGGGCACAGTGAGGGTGAGGTGGTTCTTCATCCCCTGGGGAGCTCCTGCACCCTGCCCTTTTGGAACACTTGGTGTCACCAGCAGGTTGGGATTTCATCACACAGGAAGGAAATAATGCACTTTAAAGTGCTGGGTGCAGATTCTTTCCATCAGAACGAGTTTGTGATGGATCAGAGATGGTGCAGTAAGAAGGGATTCCATGGAGCAGCACCAGGTCACATCAGGTCTTCAAAAAAACACCAGCTAGGCTCCCTTCCAGGGAGGAAGTAACACTTAGGATTATACAGCAAGAAAAGAAAATCCTGAAGAGGACAGATGCAAAAATAAGGGGAAAAATGGGAATAAATGAGCCCTGAGTGTGGCTTTGGTAGAGAAAATTGCATTTTATTGCATGCTGAGCATATTTTCTGCATTTTTTTATCTGAAGTGAGCCCTCCACATTTGCATAACCCCCCGTTGTGCTGTGGATTGGTACAGAGGCTTGCAGCTTGCAAAAGCACTTTTTCATCTCTGCATTTTGGGTTTATTTTGGGGTGTTCAGTGCTCATCTGTGTCTTTCTTTGAACACGTGTTCATCATCGCTCCAGAGCACTGATCTCCCTTAGACAGAGCACATTCAGGAGGAAAACACCTGCTGCTGGAACAGGGAGTTGCTTCACATCCCCTCTCCCTGAGAGGGAGAGGCAGTAAATTCCCTTTCTCCAGTTTTTAATCTTGGTTTTCCTGGATGTGGCCACCTTTATTGTCAGGGCACTGATGGAGTTGCTCCTGTCATGCTGCCCTGTACATTTTTCCAGACAAGTGTCCCAAATCCGTGCCTTGGCATTCCATGAGTTGTGTTCCAAAGCCTAAAAACCCAGGATCACAGTGCCACTGAGCTGTAACCATCCAGCTTCCTGGTGTTTGCCAGCTCAGCCTGCCTGCAGCTGTAACTCTGCAGGATTTGGGGGAAAAAGCCTTTGCAGGATTTGTTTCTCAGTGATCTGGCCCAGAACAATGGTTCCAGATTTTTGGAATGCTGCTGAGCTGGGTGCAAAGTGGGGTCACCCTCTGGCAGGATGGAGCAGAGGCAGTGAGTGAGGAGCTGCTATTTTAGGACGTGTCCTGTGTGTCTCATCTGTCTCCTCCAGACTATCCATTGTGTGCCTGCTTAAAGGATGAAATGGCAACAATTCCTGCCAGAGCAGGAGGAATCACGGGCATGGCAGCCAGGGGAGGGAGCGTGCTCCTCCCACACCCTGAGTAACAGGGGGAGGCAGTGACCTCATGCAGATCAATCCCGTGTTCCTCACTGCAGCCTTGGCATTTCTGTGTTCAGATGCTCTCAGCACAACCCAGACTGCTTTGGGGTGGAAGGGACCTAAAAACGGGCAGGGACACTTGCACTGTCCCAGGCTGCTCCAAGCCCTGTCCAGCCTGGCCTTGGGCACTGCCAGGGATCCAAGGGCAGCCACAGCAAATCTGGGAATTCCAGCCCAGCCAGGAATTCCTCATTCCCAATCTCCCATCCATCCCTGCCCTCTGACAGTGGGATCCATTCCCTGGGTCCTGTCCCTCCAGGCCTTGTCCCCAGTCCCTCTCCAGAGGGGCTGATTCTGATCCCATGTTTAGAGGTGTCGCTCAGAGATCCATGGAGAAAGATTCCCATGGTCAGGCTGTGCCTTGAGAGCCAAAATGGAGCAGGCAGTGCCCATGGAACTCAGGTTTTCAGGGATTGGTTTTGTAGAGTCAGACTGGTTTGGGTTGGAAGGGATCCCAAAGCCCATCCAGTGCCACCCCTGCCATGAGCAGGGACACTTCCCACTATCCCAGGCTGCTCCAAGCCCCATCCAGCCTGGCCTGGGACACTTCCAGGGATCCAGGGGACTCCACGGCCTCTCAGTTCACTGATTTCCAACAGCAGGATGCTGGATCCTGGAGGATTTGTCTGGGTCACAGACTGGAAGGAGTTCTGTAATTTAACATATGTTAAATTAAGCTTTGCTCACTGCCACTGTCTGAATGAAGGTCAGAACAGCAGGGAGAATAAATACTTGGAATGATAAAATAATGGAACTGCTTGCCTAAATATATAGAAAAGGATAGGGTTTTTTCAGGGTCTGAGGATTGCATTCCCTTAGTTTCTATCATATGTTGGTATTTATGATTGGGTTAATGTTCAAATATCAGGGTTGATAAAAACCCGTTTACTTTTCAGTGCTGAGGCTCTGTGTTTGAGGCTCCTCACCAGGCACTGCTGCCCCTTTGTCAACAGGGCCAGGCTGTTTGTGTTCCTGCAGGAGCAGGGATGATCCTGAAGATGAGATCTCTGTGATGGCTTTTTCCTCGAGGCAGGCAAACAAAACCCATTCACTCGTGCTGCTCCTAATGACTCCAGAGCCAGTTGTGAAAAGCAATGTTTCTTTTGAACACTGAGCTGCCTAATGAAGCAGAACAGAGGAGAGGCTTTTCAGATACTTTTCTTCAAAAGCTCTGCTGGCAGCAGCTACAACAAATCCTTTTCCACTCCAATATCCACCAGGATCCTGCTTTTCATCTTGCCATCATTAGGGACAGACCAGACTTTCAATAAAGCAGAAAAATGTATGTTACTAAAGGTCAATGATAAAATACACTTTAGGTATATATTAAAGTTTCTTCCTAAAGGTGAATCTTTCTTAATCTGTCATGACCTGTTAATAACACCCCTACAGATATCTGGAAAGGAGGAAGGGGAATGTGGTGATCTTTTGTCTCGACCATTAAATCTGACAACCACTATTTGATCGGAAGCTGAAGGTGTTATTTTTATGTTTGCTGCTGGGAGCTTGTTTGGTGGCCTCACTCAAAGAAACGGGTTCTGCTCATTAAATCAACCTTGAAATTAAATCAGCAAGGGACAGGACGAGGGGAAACGGCCTCGGTGCTGAGGTCAAACACATCCGTGTGAGTCTGGTTCATTATCCAGTGTGGGTGAGGAGTGTGGATAACAAAGGGAGGGAATTTGGGAGCCAAAGGGAGGGAATTTGGGAGCTGCTGATGGCAGGAACCCTGGTGTGTTGCAGAAATACAACAACGACTGGTGGATAGGGAGGCTGGTGAAGGAGGGCTGCGAGATCGGCTTCATCCCGAGCCCGCTGCGCCTGGAGAACATCCGCATCCAGCAGGAGCAGAAGAGGGGCCGCTTCCACGGAGGGTGAGACTCCCTGACCTTTGCAGAGCACTCCAAATCCTTCCTCACGCCGGCCAATATCTCCAAAGGTCACCTGCTGCTGCTTTATTGCAGGGCATTTGCAGTGTTGGGTTTGGGATTCCCACTGGAAACGCGGATTTGCGGAGAGCGGGAGTGGGAGATGTCGGTGATGAGAAACAAAAAATGTGTTTGACTTTAGGAAAGAGCAGGGAGGGGTAATGACAGGAATTTAAGTCTCCCAGATTTTCCAATTTTTCTTAAGGTTGTGGATTTTTTCTTCTGGGGTTTGGGGTTCCCACTGGAAACGCAGATTTGCGGAGAGCGGGCGTGGGAGATGTTGGTGATGAGAAACAAAGAATGTGTTTGGCTTTAGGAAAGAGCAGGGAGGGGTAATGACAGGAATTTCTGAGAATTTTGTATCCCTGTGGCCTTAAGTCTACTTGGTGCTCAAAGTCTCCCAGATTTTTTCCCAGTTTTTCTTAAGGTTGTGGATTTTTTCTTCTGGGGTTTGGGATTCCCACTGGAAACGCGGATTTGCGGAGAGCGGGCGTGGGAGATGTCGGTGATGAGAAACAAAGAATGTGTTTGAATTTAGGAAAGAGAAGTGAGGGGTAATGACAGGAATTTCTGAGAGTTTTGTGTCCCTGTGGCTTTTCAACTTGGTGCTCAAAGTCTCCCAGATTTTTTCCCAGTTTTTCTTAAAGCTGTGGCTTTTTTCTTCCATTTTTCCTGTCTGTCCATTGTGGCCCAAACCAGACTTGTCAAACTTTGTAAGATCAGCTTTGCCATCCTTTATTCTTCATCTTCCAGCCTCAGGTTTCTGAGTCTCCATCAGAGACCAGTTTTTGCCAGACCTGGAGACTGCAAATCCCTGGAAAAAGGTCTGGCAGATAAACCTGGGAAATGCTTTCAGAATGACTGATCATCCAAATTTTTCTTATAATTCTTGACACAACTTCAGAGGAAGCAGAAATTACTGAGTTCAGGGAGATGCTCCTGGATTTCCATGATAAAATTCCAAATTATAATGATAAAACAATTCCTTTTTAGCTTTGTTGGTTGAAGTCATTTATGTTTGTATGACCTTGAGCTTCCTCATGGGGCAGTTCCTCCCCAAAGCCTCCCACATTTTGAGGTGCCTGGTGTTAATGGGGCTCTTTCTGCTTCTGTAGGAAATCCAGTGGGAATTCTTCTTCAAGCCTTGGAGAGATGGTTTCTGGCACATTCCGAGCCACACCCACAGCCACAGGTAAGGTGGGGTTTATTGAGGGAAATCCTTGTGTTGCTAAGAATTCTATTTAAAAACCCTCCATGAGAAATGCAGGATTATCCTTTCCCTGAGTTACTGAGATGTTTTACTGCAAAGGGTTCGCATGCACAGGGGAGGAGGAGGAGGGGATCTGTTCCCAGCCATGCAGGAATTGCTGAGGGCTGGGAAAAAAATGTTGGGAACAGTGGCAGCTGCCCCAGAATGCCCAGTTTGAAGCACAGATTACCCAGTTTAATGAACAGAATGCCCAGTTTAATGCACAGATTACCCAGTTTAATGAACAGAATGCCCAGTTTAATGCACAGATTACCCAGTTTAATGCACAAATTGCCCATTTTAATGAAGAATGCCCAGTTTAATGAATAGAATGCCCAGTTTAATGCAAAAATTGCCCAGTTTAATGTATAAGATGTCCAGTTTAATGCACAAATTTCCCATTTTAATGAAGAATGCCCAGTTTAATGCACAGAATGCCCAGTTTAATGCACAGAATGCCCAGTTTAATGAACAGAATGCCCATTTTAGTGCACAGATTACCCATTTTAATGCACAGATTGCCCAGTTTAATGCACAGATTACCCAGTTTAATGCACAGATTACCCAGTTTAATGCACAGATCACCCAGTTTAATGCAGATTACCCAGTTTAGTCAGGGCTGAGCAGAGGGAGGTGCACAGAGAGAAATCAAAGTGCTTTGGCAAAGGGATTTCTGGTTGCCTTGGGTGTGTTTTAACCAAGTTCTCATTTGGTCTTCTAGCAAAACAGAAACAAAAAGTGGTAAGTAATGCTTTTGTTTCCATTCTGTTGTGCTCTAATCACAATTCCCAGGATTTCCCTGTGGATGTTGTGTGATTGGTGATCTGAAGGGTTGTTTTTTCCCTCTAGACAGAACATATTCCCCCCTATGATGTAGTGCCATCCATGAGACCTGTGGTGTTGGTGGGCCCATCACTCAAAGGCTATGAGGTATGGACTCAGGTGTTTGCAATTAATTCAGCTTTTATTATCTCTGATCATCCTCAATAATTCAGTGTGTGGCTCAGTGCAACTGGTTTGTGATAATTCCAAGTGGTTTAGCTGAAATAATTACCAGAATGTTCTGTAAGAGCTGAGAGTTACTCCTGACTTGTGCTGTTTTAAGCACAGTGCAAATCCTTTCTTCTCAGTGCACCCATTCCTGATTCAATCAAGTAAAAAGGAGGATTTGTGTGTGCTACAAGCAGTCAAATTAATGAGCTGCACTGCACACGTGAAAAATGTTCATTAACCAGCACATGCTTTGAACTTAATTAGCTCAACATTTGAAGGAGCTTCCTTGTTGTTCCCTTTTTTCCACTTTATTAATAAATTCAGATATTTTGCAAAGACACCTTTAACCCTCCTAAAGATTCCCCAGGTGGAAGTGGGCAGGATGAGGTGCCCAGGTCTCCAGGACAGCCTTTTTTAGGGTTCCAGTGAGTATTTACCACATGCAGGGACTTTCAGCAGGGCAGTTTGGGGATCTCAAACCATCTGGGAAGTGCTAAATGAACATAAAATCAAAGATACACTTCATTAAGCTTAATTAATGTTGTCAGTAATTCCCAGGATATTATTACACATATTGGAATGGTTCCTTTTGGGAAGTGACAGCCTTAGTGCAGCGTTGTGGCCTTGTTTTTGTTGTGAGAGGGACTGGGGGTGCAGCTCAGCAGAGCAGCTACTTCATGTTCTGCTCTCTGCCTCTTCATTTGATGGGGAAGTTTTCTGACAGGAGTGAATTCCCACTGTGCTGCACCACAGATCAATTCACCTCTCGAGTTTGGAGGGGAGAGAGGCTGTTTGTGCATAAAACCCTCTTCAAATCTGCCTCCCTGCCTTTTTAAAAGGAAACAACACTAAACACAACACCCTGAACGTACGAATGTGTGGGAATTGTAACACAGAATAGTAATTTCAATAACAAAAATGCTTGGTCTCACTTGGGGGAAATTATTTTGACTGGTTTTTTTCTGGCTAAATGCTGAAGGAATCAGTTGGAAGGAGAGAAATAAACTGGCAGAGAGGCCTGGGGGCTTTGCTGAAGCTCCTGCCTGGCCTGGCAGATAATAATTGTCAGCCTGAGTTGTCCTGGAAAGGACAAGGAGCTGCTCAGTAAATCAGATGGCAGAGATGACAGCTCTTGGGGCTGAGCATCTCTGATGTGTTCCCATGTCCAGCAGTGGGAACATCCCATTTTTTTGCTGTTTCCCCTCTCTGAGAGCAATCCCCAGCACGACAAATCTCATCCCTGAAGTTTGCAGCCCTCTCTAAGTAGGAAAAGCCCAAGGGATCTGTCCAACAGACATCCCAGTGGTTGTGCTGTGTTGTGAAGCTTTGGGAATGGTGCTGGATGTGGGAGAGGTTCTGGATGTGGAAGGGGGTGAGGAATGCTCAGTGCAGGACAGGAGCAGTGAGTCAGGAAACTTCCATGGATTTATTGCTGATCACTGTGCCAGGAGCACAGCCCTGGAATGGCTCTGGATGTGGAAGGGGTGAGGAATGCTCAGTGCAGGACAGGACAGCAGCATTCAGAGTCCCAGCTCTGCACTGGAGCAGTGAGTCAGGAAACTTCCATGGATTTATTGCTGATCACTGTGCCAGGAGCACAGCCCTGGAATGGCTCTGGATGTGGAAGGGGGTCAGGAATGCTCAGTGCAGGACAGGAGCACTCAGATCCAGCTCTGCACTGGAGCAGTGAGTCAGGAAACTTCCATGGATTTATTGCTGATCACTGTGCCAGGAGCACAGCCCTGGAATGGCTCTGGATGTGGAAGGGGGTCAGGAATGCTCAGTGCAGGACAGGAGCACTCAGATCCAGCTCTGCACTGGAGCAGTGAGTCAGGAAACTTCCATGGATTTATTGCTGATCACTGTGCCAGGAGCACAGCCCTGGAATGGCTCTGGATGTGGAAGGGGGTCAGGAATGCTCAGTGCAGGACAGGAGCACTCAGATCCAGCTCTGCACTGGAGCAGTGAGTCAGGAAACTTCCATGGATTTATTGCTGATCACTGTGCCAGGAGCACAGCCCTGGAATGGCTCTGGATGTGGAAGGGGGTCAGGAATGCTCAGTGCAGGACAGGAGCACTCAGATCCAGCTCTGCACTGGAGCAGTGAGTCAGGAAACTTCCATGGATTTATTGCTGATCACTGTGCCAGGAGCACAGCCCTGGAATGGCTCTGGATGTGGAAGGGGGTCAGGAATGCTCAGTGCAGGACAGGACAGCAGCATTCAGAGTCCCAGCCCTGCACTGGAGCAGTGAGTCAGGAAACTTCCATGGATTTATTGCTGAGTGCAGTGCCAGGAGCACAGCCCTGGAATGGCTCTGGATGTGGAAGGGGTGAGGAATGCTCAGTGCAGGACAGGAGCACTCAGATCCAGCTCTGCATTGGAGCAGTGAGTCAGGAAACTTCCATGGATTTAATGCTGATCACTGTGCCAGGAGCACAGCCCTGGAATGGTTCTGGATGTGGGAAGGGGTGAGGAATGCTCAGTGCAGGACAGGACAGGAGCACTCAGTGAGTCAGGAAACTTCCATGGATTTATTGCTGATCACTGTGCCAGGAGCACAGCCCTGGAATGGTTCTGGATGTGGAAGGGGTGAGGAATGCTCAGTGCAGGACAGGAGCACTCAGATCCAGCTCTGCACTGGAGCAGTGAGTCAGGAACTTCCATGGATTTATTGCTGAGCACAGCCCTGGAATGGCTCTGCCCACCAAGGGTGTTGATTGTTGCCTGTGTCCCTGCCTTCTACTCACCTCTTTCCTTCCTTTTGGCTTCTCTCTCTCCCTGTCCATCCCCCTGCTCAATCTTCTCCCCTCTGCCAAGGTGACAGACATGATGCAGAAAGCTCTCTTTGACTTCCTGAAGCACAGGTTTGATGGGAGGTGAGAAACTCTGTCCTTCTCGTGCTGCTTTGCCCATGTGTTACTAACATTTCAGCCATTTATTTTATATATTTTTTTTTTAATGCCAGAGGGTTTGCTGCATGATCAAAGCTGATTTTCTGGCTTTGTGTCACCACTGGAGAGTGGGACACAGCTCATGTGTTGCTAGGGGTGCACATGTCTGCATTTCTGCCATGGCTGGGGGAGGATTTCTTAGTTTAACACAAGAATTCTGTCTCAGTGTCTTCCCAACACCCAAGAAAAAACAGCTCTTAAATACTCTTTATATAAGATTTTATTTTGACTGCCTTAAGCAGGCAAAAACACTGAAAAGAGTGGTTTGAAGAAGGAAATGGTGAGAAACAAAACACAAAAAAGGAATTGTGAGAAGGGTTCACCTTCAGCTGGAGCATTTCCTGGTGAGCTGTGGAGGATACTTGGGATTTCCTTGCTGGGAGCACGTGGCATCACCTCAGTCCTTGCAGGTGTCTGCTGCATCCTTGGGATGCTCTGCCCTTCCCAGTGAGTTCAGGATATTCCAGCTGGGAAAAGGAGCTGTTCTGGTCATACATAACACTGAGTCAGGCTGGAAATACCCAAACCATGGGCACAGGGAAAATGATGTTGTGTTGAAGAGTCAGAGCAGGATTTATGGATTTTAGGAGAGAGGAGGTGGCAGCACTGAACTGATCCATGAACTGCTCAGAGAGAGCATTTAATGATCAACTTGTGTGCAAAGTATCTCCTCTCCTGTATCTCCTCTCCTGGCCTGTCCTGAGTGGCCCAGCTCAAGTGATTTTCTGGAAATCCTGATTGCATCAGCAGTATTGGCAGCTGGATCAGGTGGGAGGATGGAATTTCAGCAGTGGAGAGCTCAGTGCCACCAGCAGCCTGAGCCCATTGATTTTAGCTCTGAGGAACTCAGGAAAAAGCTGCTTCTTGCTCCTCCTGCCAACTTTTATGGCTTTGTGGTCTTTCTCCCCCCCCCTCCCTTTGCTTTTTCTTTCTTTCCATCTCTTCTGCAGTTTTGGGAGAGGTCCATGTTACCAAGAAAGGAGCTGAGTGTCCAAGGAAGAGCCTTTTTTCCAAAGGCATCAGGGAGCCCTGACTCCTTCCCTGCCTCTGAATTCCCTTGGCTCTGCCAGCTCCTTCCTTTGTAACTGCAACCTCCCCTGCTGGCCAGGGAGCCAGAGACCCACAATCCATTCATTTCTACTTTAAACTCATTTTTACTTTTGGCCTCTACTGTATTTTCTGGCAATGCATTTATTTATGTATTATACAGAAAAATACCTGCTCTTCTTTTTAACCCTCCAGCTGATAATTCCACTTAGAGCTGCATAAATCTCAGATTCTGTGGGAAAGCTGCTGGTCATTCCCAGCTTGCTTTCTTCCCATTTTTCCTGGCTCCTTGGCTCATCCCAGGCCTCCTCAGTGGATTTTACATGAAGGGATTGTGTGGTCTTTGCTTTGTAACATTTTGTGTCTTTTTAACTCACTGACAGATGAATAAATAAATCACCTGCCTTCAGTTAAAGAGCTTAAACTTGAGTTAAAGCAGCCCAGAGAGCTCCACTAACTTTTCTCCTGCTCCTCCCAACCCCTGGCACAGCTCCCTGGGCCAGGTTTTAGTCCTGGTGTAACTCTGAGGGAAGAGGAAGTGCTGGCACATTGCAGCTCCCTTGTTCTGCGTGCCCCAAGCCTCACATAACTCACAGCATTCCTGGCCCTGTGTAAACTCCTGCAGGAGATGAGTGAGCTGGGAGGAGAAAAGTTAATTAATGCACTAAGGAGAATAGCAGGAGCTCCATCCCAGAGCTCAGGGAACAGGAAATACTTCCCAGTTACCCAGCACTTCCTTTGGGTTGTTCTTTAGCGATGCCGTAACTGAGCTGGAGACGTGTCTGAGCGTGTTGTACTGCGCCTGCCCTTTGGAATGGGCTGTGGCTGGAAATGCCACTCCTGTTTGTGTGTGTGCTGTGCTCTCCTGCAGGATATCCATCACCAGAGTGACAGCTGACATCTCCCTGGCCAAGAGGTCTGTGCTCAACAACCCCAGCAAGAGGGCGATCATCGAGCGCTCCAACACCCGCTCCAGCCTGGGTGAGGCACTGCCACAGGACACCCACAGGAGGGAAGGGACACCATTCCAGCCCTGCAGATCATGGAATCTGAGCTGGGAGGGGCCCACAAGGATCAGAGTCCAACCCCTGGCCCTGCCAAGACACCCCAAATTCCCACCCTGGGCATCCCTGGGAGCGCTGTCCAAATATTCCTGGAGCTCTGGCTGTGCCCATTCCCTGCCCATTCCCATTCCCAGCACCCTCTGGGGGAAGAACCTTTCCCTGATATCCAGCCTAACCCTCCCCTGGCACAGCTCCAGCCATCCCCAAGATCACATCACTTCTGCAGATTTAAATGTGCCTACAGCATTTCACTGCATAATCCTGAGTTGGCCTCACAGCTCCTCCTCCCTCCCAGCCCTGTGCTTTTAATTTCACATCACAAGGGGCCAAAGACTTTTCACTTGTCCAGCCAAGGAAATGTCACTGCTGACCCTGGGACCAGCTTTGAGTTTAGTGTAGAGCAGCTGCAGGTGAATTTTGCTGTCTGGCTGTGAGACTTTGGGTCCTGCCCCTCTCCTCAGTGTCATCACTGCTGGGGAACAGTGGCCTGAGGAATTTTTATTTGGATTCCATGATCTTGGAGGTCTTTTCCAGCCTTGATGATTCTGTGATTGTGGGATTCTTTCTTGCACAAGGGTGGAAATCTGTGTGTAGCACATGCATGCCAAAATCCTGCTCTCTGGGACACCATCCCAGGAGGCAGGAGGAGTTGGGTTTGGGAAGAAAAGAACCCAAATCCCAAATCTCTGCCATCCTGAGTGACTGCTTGCACCAGAGGTACAGGTAACAGGTTATTTTATGGCAATGCCATCCATTCACACCTGGAGTCTGTGGCGGTCACTGGGTGAGGATATTTTTGTCCCAATGATTTCACTTGCTTTGTTCTCCTTTGCAGCTGAAGTGCAGAGTGAGATTGAAAGAATCTTTGAGCTGGCCAGGTCCTTACAGCTGGTTGTGCTGGATGCAGACACCATAAATCACCCTGCACAGCTTATCAAGACATCTCTAGCACCAATTATTGTCCACGTGAAGGTGTCCTCTCCAAAGGTAATTCCTCACCTTAAAATCCAGGAGGGATTTGGAGGGCAGGGTGGGAATGGGCAGTGTGGAATCTGCACCTGAAAAGGGGGGAAAAAAGTGACATAATGTGCTGCTGGTGTGCCACAGTCCAGCCAGCAATCCAGATAATTCTGTATAAATATGATTTCCATGCTCCTCTGTTGTCAAAAATAACTTAGGACTTACAGTGGGATAAAGCAAAAATGCCTTTGAAATTCTGCAAGGGCTCAAACGTGATCCAGAGGGAAACATGCCCAGCTCTCAGGGGGGTTATCAGAAAGGTTTGGGATATTCAAGGGCAATATTTTATGCCCTTGGTAATCCCCCAGTGGGATGTCAAGGCTGAGCTTTAGGGAGATCAGTGATCCTTGACCTCACCTTTTGCCCTTTCCTCCCGTCAGGTTTTGCAGCGACTGATCAAGTCCAGAGGGAAGTCACAAAGCAAACACTTGAATGTCCAGTTGGTGGCAGCTGATAAACTTGCACAATGCCCCCCAGTAAGTACAGAGGAGAGGCTGAGGAGCTCCTGCTTTGTGGAATTCTGATGATTCCATCCATTACCACTCCCTTGTGGTGCTCACACAGCCCTGCACTCGTGAGACACAGAGTGCTGCAGACTTTCATCCTGGTTATCTCCTGCCCCGGGTTTGTTTTGGTCTCTGGCAGGGTGACAGGGCAGGAGTGACGTGGAGGGGACAGCAGATCTGTTCATTAGCAAATTACATCATTTGTGGAGCTGCAGGTGCCACGGGGACAAAGTCTGAGTTCAGAGAGGAGGCTGCAGAGGCCTCCCCTCACTGCACAGGGAAAGGGAGAGGGAAAGGGAAAGGGAAAGGGAAAGGGAAAGGGAAAGGGAAAGGGAAAGGGAAAGGGAAAGGGAAAGGGAAAGGGAAAGGGGGGTGTGCAGCCATGGGATTGATTCCTGATTCTGATCCTGCAGGCCATCCCAGCCACCTCACCAGGGCACAGCCACTGCTCTCTCACCTCCTGAGCAAAGATCCTGCCCCTCTCCTGGAATCCCAAACTCCTGCTGGTGGAGCAGGGCCCTGCAGGGCTCACGGGCAGGGTGTGGGAGAGGCTGTCAGGGCTTTGGACAAGGCAGCTCAAACCTGCTTCGAGTTTTGAAAGCCACACCTGGTTTCTGGGATAGAGGAAATGGACTTGGGTGTGGTTTTCTGTAGGATCTGTGTGGGATATTGGGATGGGAGTGCAGAGACCCCTCTGGTATCAGGGCAGCCACAGCTTCTGTTCTGGAGAGCTCAGCTATGTTCCATTTCTCACATGGAATTTTTTTATTTAAAATGCTGATGGGTTATTCCTGAGAGCCATCCAGGTCCCTCTAACCCAACCAGATTGTAACTGTCCTGGAGAACAAACTGATCCCTCTCAAACACATCCCTTCCCAGCTCCTGATGGGTGTGAGCTGAGGAGCTGGAGTTGCAGCTGCGCCTGTTTGGTTTGTGGTGTTCACCCTGAGCTCACACCCAGAGCAGCCCTCTGCTCACTGTCCTGTGTGAAAGGTGCCTCCTCTGGCACCTGCACACCCAGAGCAGCCCTCTGCACACCCAGAGCAGCCCTCTGCACACTGTCCTGTGTGAAAGGTGCCTCCTCTGGCACCTGCACACCCAGAGCAGCCCTCTGCACACTGTCCTGTGTGAAAGGTGCCTCCTCTGGCACCTGCACACCCAGAACAGCCCTCTGCACACTGTCCTGTGTGAAAGATGCCTCCTCTGGCACCTGCACACAGAACCCTGGGTGGTTTCACAGCCTTTTTTAGCTCTTTGGAAGTGATTCCCTCTTTAGTCAGCTTTGTTTTGCTCACATCAACTAAATGAGAGAAATTACAGAGAAGCTGTGGCTGCACCTGCAGTGTCCCAGGCCAGGCTGGACAGGGTTTGGAGCAGCCTGGGACAGTGGAAGTGTCCCTGCTCATGACAGGGGATGGATGAGATGGTTTTTTAGGTCCCTTCCAACTTGCGGGATTCCCAGATCCCATGAAATGATCCATGTGCTGCTGCAGCTTTTTGGGTGCACTGGATTGTCCCTCCCCAGATTTCCTGAACTCTGCCTCAACACCCAGTCCTGGAATTGCATTCCAGTGCTGAAGGCAACCAAGGAAGGCCCCACCTGGAGCAGAAAAGCCTCTCCATATGTCAGAATCCCCAGTTTCAGCCTTGAGCCCAGCCCTGCTCCGAGGCTGCTCCCGTCCTGCCGTGCCCAGGAGCTGCTCACAAACCAGCTCAGCACTTTGCTCTGGTGATGGGAAGGAAGTGATTGCTGACTTAGAGCTCTCCCAGGGAGCCTGCCTTGGCTTGAAATTAAACTTGGTCCATGATTTAATTAAGTAAAAGTACATTGCTAAGAGCAAAGGCCCTGCTCCCTCTCTCCTTCAGCCCTTTTGCAGCTCAAATTCCTGCAAGAGGAGAACCTGGAGTGTTTGTTCAAAGGGAAGGTCCTTGCAGAGGATGCAATCCTCACTCTGTTCCTCTGCTGAGAGCCAGCCATAAGCAATGAGCTGGTGCTGCATGTCTAGACATCTTAAAAATAGCTGTCTCTTTGGGCATATTGGAGCTCAGGAACTGCTTTCATTATTAATTCCTTGCTAATCTGTTCCTGATGCTGCTCGAGCTGGTGCTGGGCACTGCAGGGAACCAGGAATATTGAGGGAACCAGGAATATTGCAGGACTCACTCCAGGAATATTGCAGGGTACCAGGAATATTGCAGGACTCACTCCAGGAATATTGCAGGGTACCAGGAATATTGCAGGACTCACTCCAGGAATGTTGTAGGGTACCAGGAATGTTGCAGGGAACCAGGAATATTGCAGGATTCCAGGAATATTGCAGGGAACCAGGAATATTGCAGGACTCACACCAGGAATACTGCAGGACTCACACCAGGAATGTTTCAGGGCACCAGGAATGTTGCAGGACTCACAGCAGGAATATTGCAGGACTCCAGGAACTCCTCTGCAGGAACATTCCAGGGCTCAAGGAACTTAAACTCCAAGTGTTTAATTTCAATCTTTTCCAAAGCAAAGTATGTTCAAGCAAACCACATTCTTTTATTTTCTAATTTAACTGTGTTTTACTTAATAACTTCTCCCACAAGTGAGTGAGAGGCTGGAATGTGTGGGGCATCAACGTGTGGGTGAACAGCAAAGGAGGAAAAGCAGTAAATAAAGAGAGGAGCAAAAGAAGAGCAATAAATACTGAACTGGACCAAGGGATGCAGTGTTAGGAATATTCTGATTATAAGAAAGCTCCTCCTTGCTGGCAGAGGAGGAAACCTTCCTCTGCCATGCTGAGAAGAGAGAATAAACTAAAAACATAAATGGCTTTATTATTCTAAATCTTATTCTGAGAACTGTAAAAACAGGTGGAAGAGAAGAGCCTGTGGTTGGTGTCTGTTGCCCTTTACACCCGCAGCACCTGCACTTATTTTCCATTTCCTGTGCTATTCTCACAGTATTTTGCAGAATTAAGATTAGAGATGAGATAGGAAGTTGAAGTGCTGAAAATAGGGTTGTGTTTCTCTCAGGGGCTCTGCTGGCTCTGGCACGTTGGAGGACAGGCAGGGATGGAGGTGGTGTCTGCAGAATTCCCTGAGGCAGGAATGTTGCTGCTGTCAGAGCTGCCTGCTGCCTTCACTGCTGTGGGAATGGCTTTAGGGGCATCAGCACTGGAAAGAAATAAATATATTTAAGAGTTTTGTGCCCTGGAACAAAACAAAACAGGGCAGTGTCCAGTGACTCCCGAGGGCTTTGGCTCTTGGGCACCTTCTAAACCCACCTGGACCATTTGATTTTCCAACCTTGGAATCACGGAATGGTTTGGGTTGGGAGGGACCTCAAACCTCATCCAGTCCCAACCCCTGCCATGGGCAGGGACACCTCCCACTGTCCCAGGCTGCTCCAAGCCCCAGTGTCCAACCTGGCCTTGGAGACTGCCAGGGATGCAGGGGCAGCCACAGCAAATCTGGGTACCTGTGCCAGGCCCTCACCTCCCTCCCAGCCAGGAATCCCAATATCCCATGTAACCCTGCTGTGTTTCAGTGTGAATCCACCCCCTTGTCACTCCACGCCCATCTCCATGTTCCAGCTCCTTCCCTCTCTCCCCTGCTCCCATTCCCACTCACTGAACAATTCCCAGAGTTTGCCAGCTGTGCCCCACGGCCGTGTCACTCCCACCCTGTGTGTCCCTGTGCCCAGGGACATTTTATCTTCCAACCATTTTATTTTCCAACCTCGGAATCACGGAATGGTTTGGGTTGGGAGGGACCTCAAACCTCATCCAGTCCCTTCTCCTGCCATGGGCAGGGACTCCTCCCACTGTCCCAGGCTGCTCCAAGCCCCAATGTTCAGCCTGGCCTTGGAGACTGCCAGGGATGCAGGGGCAGCCACAGCAAATCTGGGTACCTGTGCCACCAGGCCAGGAATTCCTCCCAATATCCCACCTCACCCTGCTGTGTTTCAGTGTGAATCCACCCCCTTGTCACTCCACGCCCCACTCCACGTCCCAGCTCCCTCCCGCTCTCCCCTGCTCCCATTCCCACTCACTGAACAATTCCCAGAGTTTGCCAGCTGTGCCCCACGGCCGTGTCACTCCCGCCCTGTGTGTCCCTGTGCCCCAGGACATGTTTGACGTGATCCTGGACGAGAACCAGCTGGAGGACGCCTGCGAGCACCTGGCCGAGTACCTGGAGGCCTATTGGAGAGCCACGCACACGTCCAGCGCCACGCCCATGACCCCCCTGCTGGGCAGGAACCTGGCATCCTCCGCCCTGTCCCCGTACCCCGCCGCCATCTCCGGCCTGCAGGTAGGAACAGCCCCGGGCAGGGGCAGGGCACGGCAGGTGGGTTTGCTCGGCGTGCCAGGGGCTGTGCCCTGGGCAGTATCACCGAGCCCTGCTTGGTGAGGCACTGCTCACACCAACTCAGGGGTGGAACCGGTGAGGAAGCAGCTCCCAGTGCTGAACACTGGGAACGCTCTGCCTTTAGTGGGAATTAAAACAACCAGCGGTTTCCCAGCCAGGAGTCAGCTGTGTAATGATCCCCTTTTATCACTTCATCACTTTTGGGTGGAAAAGCTTGTTCTTTGAGTGTGAATAAAAGACATTATTTTTTTTTTCTTTTTTTTTTTTTTTTTTACCCATTGAAAAAAATTGTGACCCTTTTTTTTCACAGGGATAGCTCAGACTCGGCTGAACTTTGACACTTCAATCGTGGCATGTAAATAGTCCTTAATGAGAAGTACGTGCTTTATTAAGTTTGAAACCAGAAATGTTTGGGGTTAATAACTGGGAGTGCTTGAGGGGCTCAGGATTGCAGGGAGCTTTAAAACCCTGCAAGTTTCAGTGTGTGTGGGACTCCAGGAGTGTCACTTGCTAATGTACGTCAGAAATAGAACTGAACAAATGACATTTAATGAATAATTCACCTGACAAATGTAACGTCTGCTCTGCTTGTGGAGTGTCTGGAAGCAGGTAACAGTTTTGGAGGAAAATGACTGTTGTTTGGTGTTTTCAGTTAACATCCAGCTGGTTTTGCTGTGAGTGAGCTGCACTTCCCTCTGAAGGTGCTTAATTCCTGCACTCACCTTTCTAAAGCCCTGCTTGGTTTTATTGGGACCAGCAAGTCACTGTCTCCTGAGTGGCTGAATGCACAAGCACTGTTCTGTTACTAATAACATGCACATGTAAACTGTTGTTTCCATTTTCCACTTGCCTTAAAGTTTCAGTTTTCCATCCCTTCATGCCAATAAAATACCATCTGCAGAACTTTCACCTCTTCAGTTTCATTTTGAGAACTGGGTGTATCCACAGAATTTTTTTCAGGCATTTATTTCTCTCTGATCAATGGACACCAGCAATAACTGTGAAATGTTGCTCCATTTACTTAGGGAAAACTCACACTGAAGATGAAAATCACCCCTGTGCAGTGGGCTGGCTGAAGGTATGCATCACTTAATCCCCACTTCACCCGAATTCCAAAGGGTTTCGGTGGGATCAATGGTGCTGGTGCTCTGCAGAGGGGTAAATTTCTCCTGGAGTGATCCATGCCCAACCACAGGCTGCAGCTTTTCCGTGCCAGGAGGGTTCAGGCCCTGCTGTTTCCCATGGGTATCTCACAGTAAGGACTTCACCATCCCTGTTATCCACGTGGAGGTTTTATTCTCATTCAAACCTTGGAAGGATTTGCATCAGCTTTCACTGTGATGATGTGTGTGGTAATTAGAAAGCACTCAGGTTAATTAAGCTAGCAAAGGTGCTTGTGATACAGGAGGATTTTATATTCCTCATGCCCTTGGTACCTGGGGGACTGAAAAGCAAAAGGCCAGAGGCTTAGGTAGCAGTGAGCCTGGTACAGGTGTGCTGGGACAGGCTGTCCCTGCTTCACCAAATCTGATTTGGGAGGCTCCCTTTTTTACCTGGCTGTGGCCTGGACTTTGGTTTTCTGAGAACTGAAAGTCCTGACTGAGCTCCTGACTCATGGGGGTCACGAGGGTGACGTTCTGTGGCACAGATCCAGAGCAGGCAGAGAGGGCACAGTGCTGGCTCTGCCACACCTGAGCCTTGGGAATCGCCTTCCTTAGAGGAAGAGCTCAGTGCTGAGCTGAGGGGGAAAAGTAAATTTGATCTTTGCCAACATTGCCTGGAAAAATATTTATTGCCCTGAGAAGCTGTGACTGCCCCTGGATCCCTGGCAGTGTCCCAGGCCAGGCTGGATGGAGCCTGGAGCAGCCTGGGACAGTGGGAGGTGTCCCTGCCATGTCCCTGGATGATCCCTAATTTCCCTTCCAACCCAAACCATCCTGGGATTCTGTAACTCCTTGGAACCAGTTGTTTGTGACTGGTTAGCTCTTAACACAGTCCAGCCCAGTTCCAGTGCATGCACTCAAATCCTACAGCTCAGGTTCTGGGGAGATGTGTTCCTTGGGCTCCAGGGGACTGGGGTTTCAAGTCCATTCCTGCAGGCTGTGATTCCAGTCACACAGCAGGATCAAAACTTACCTGGGACATCAGAGCAGTGTGTGACCAGCCCAGGTGTGTCCCATGCTGCCACCCCAGGGGCTCACAGCAGCGTTGGGGTGAGCACACAGCCCAGGGGAGCAGGAGGGTTCCAGGAGAGCAGCAGGGTGCAGCCCCAGAGGGGAGTTACCACAGGGAGGGAAGAGGGGTGAGCACAGAGAGTTGAAGCTACAATTGAGGAGGGGATTGCACATCCAAACTGCATTTGTGTCAGATAAACACAGGGATAATTCAATGTGGGATCAGGGAATCCCAGAATGGGTTGGGCTGGAAGGGACCTTAAAGCTCATCCAGTGTCACCCCTGCCATGGCAGGGACACCTCCCACTGTCCCAGGCTGCTCCAGGCCCCATCCAGCCTGGCCTTGGGCACTGCCAGGGATCCAGGGGCACAAACAGCTGCTCTGGGAATTCCAGCCCAGCCAGGAATTCCTCATTCCCAATCTCCCATCCATCCCTGCCCTCTGGCACTGGGATCCATTCCCTGTGTGCTGTCCCTCCAGGCCTTGTCCCCAGTCCCTCTCCAGCTCTCCTGGAGCCCCTTCAGGCCCTGCAAGGGGCTCTGAGCTCTCCCTGGATCCTCGTCTGGGTGAACCCCCCCAGCTCTCCCAGTCTGCCTTGAATTTCTGAAGCATTTTGCCATAATCCCCAGTAAAACCTGGTGCTCTGAGAGTTGGGGGTGCTGTGGTTGGAGTTCTCCCCAGTATCTGGGGTGAGGTTGCAGAGGAGCCCCTGGCTCAGGGCCGCTCTCCAGGAGCCTCCCTGGCAGCACCAACCCAGAGCTGTAACCACACACCCCCTGCTCCATCCCTGCCCCGGCCACACCAGCCTTGGGTATCAATTGGGTATCAATTATTCAGGAGAGCAGTCGCCAGGCACAGGCTGCAGCAGCAGGAGCAAGGTTTTATATCCCAGAGAGCAGGGGCTGGAGTTTCAGCCTGCAGTTTGTTCTGTGAGATGGGTGCTGATACTCCTGAGAGGTTCAGTGTGTGGTGAAAGCAAACAAAATAATTATTTTAGGCTATTTCATCACGGTGCCATTAACTGGCAAAGAAACAGGAATTAATTTTGTTCATGTGACAAATGATGGGCATTGTCATTATGGGACTGTGAGGAGAGCAAAGGCTTTTAATTAATAAATTATCTCAGGAAGGGATTTTCTGTCAACATATTTTAAATACTCTGTTTCAGTTGAAAGAATTTGTTATTATCTAATGATTTTAGCCTCCCCTTGGCTGCCTGCTGAGCAGCCCATCGTTGGTTTGGTCACAGGAAGGCTTTTAAACGAGGCTCAGAGCTGCACCTTTAAAAACAACCCAACCAAACATCTTCAGATGTTTTCCAAAACCACAGAAACGGCCGCTTAGACATTCCCTAAGCAGAGTAGCAGCGTCAATGTTCTGTTCCTGATCAGAGAAAAGTGATAAATGCTGACTACATCAGCTCACTTTTCATGCTCGATGTAATACTCAGCAGGGCGAGCTTCCCGCTCCAGGACCCAGAGCCGGCCCCGCTCCCGGCCCCGCAGCAGCCGGGCCGTGCTGGCCACAGGAGCCCCACGGGGTGGTGGTGGCTGCTGGAAGGCCTCGATGGGGCAGGGCAGGAGCTGACGGGCAGCCCCTGGGGTGGGTATTAACGCTGGCGTTGTTTGGCCCCCGCAGAGCCAGCGCGGGAGGCACGGCGGCCACTCTGCGGAGAACTCGCCCATCGAGCGGCGCAGCCTCATGGCCCACGACGAGAATTTCCACAACGAGAGGGCTCGCAAGAGCAGGAACCGCTTGTCTTCCAGCTCCCAGCACAGCCGAGACCACTATCCCCTCGTGGAGGAGGAATACCCCGACCCCTACCAGGACTCGTACAAACCCCACCGGCACCGCGGCTCCCCCGGCGGGTACAGCCACGACTCGCGGCACCGGCTCTGAGCCCGGGGACTGGGCAACGGCAGCTCCCACCCGTTGATACCTTGCCATGACGTAGCTTAGGAATAACAATTAGACCGTGTTAATTTGGCAGGTGCGACGGCGCCGCCGCGGTCGCGCTCTGCCGTCATTGATGTTTAATTAGGGGGCAGCAAAAACCCAGCCCGGCCCTTGCGTTTCTGCCCGATCATAGAGGTTGTTTTTGGGATTATTTTTGGGTTTCATACAGCGTTTGCATTTATAGCCATATTTTTTTCTCGTCGTTAGGTATTAGACACATCCGTTTGTAATTTCGGGTACTTATCGAGGCACTTATAAAATAATTTCCTGTGCTGGAAATTCCAAATGACCAGTTCCAGTTGGAACCAATTTATAAACCAATTCCTGTTGGAATTCGGGTGAATTGACTGGAAAGTCGACGTGAGCATGTTGGGAAAAAACACAAAAAAACAAACACAAAGAAAAACCTGAAAATTACAAACCACTGGAAATCAGAAAGTCAGCTCCAGTATTTGTTTGCTGGGAGCTCAGTTTCCATTTCAGGTTAGAATGAAAGGATTTATTCTAACGCTTTCTGTCCAGAATGGCTTTTTCAGACAAACCAAATGTAAACTCTCGAGAGTGCCAAATATCCCAAATTATTGCAGCAGTTACGAAACACTTTCCAGTTTGAAATTATTTTTAGACCTGGCATGAATGTTGCAGCCAAATGATTCTTGAGTTCAGGCAGTCCTGACAGATTTGTCGGGACCAGCAGGGAGGAACTGCGACAGGAGACGGGAAACAGGGACAGGAAAAGGAACAAACTCCATCCTTTGTGTGCTTGGAGGGTGGGAATAATCTTTTTTTTCCCCCTCTCTTTTACCTGAATACAGCCAGAAGTCCCAAAATGGAACAGCAGTATGGAGACATCAGATTTTTCTCCCTTTTTTAAATGGAAAACAATTCCCTTCTCTGACCCTGTGTGTAGAGTACCTACATCCCAGTACCCCGAGTAGCTGCCCACGTGTTCCATCTTCCCAAATCCACCTCTGAATGTCTGACAATTCCAGCAGCGCACAAGAACTCTCCAGAGCATCCATCCCAGCCATGAAATCCCAGGGGAGGGAGCAGGGGTTCAACACTCATCGGTGATGAAGGTTTCAAACAACATCTTGGTCAGAATCGCAATAAAAAGGGAATATCAGACAAAAATCTGCTCCCAGGGGAGTCGTAGAGCTGATTCCAAGCTTTGGATTGCAAGAGCTATGATAAATCCTTGGAGATATTGCTGCCTTACTTCCCAACAATCATTTCTTTCACCTTACTGAGTCTTCAGTTCCTTCCCAGAGATGAATTCCTGTGGTTGGACCTTGTGTTTTACACCATCAGTGAAGCCTTAGATCCCATGGGATTGGAAATCGACCCCCATTGCCCGTTCTGTACAACCACTGACATCTCCCAGCAGAGCCTCCCCAAATTCCTCCCCTCACATTCCCTGGAATTGATAAACAATTATGCTGAACATGCATTTGTTTGTGCAGGTTCATGTCACAGCTATTTTTTTTTCCCCCAAATAAGGGTCATTCACTTTTTTTATTCACTTGTTTTCCTCCCAAAGCCTGCTGAAGCCAGGCTTTGACAGCATGTAGCACTAAAGGAATTTCTGGAATTTTCTTCTGCTTCCTGGACCAGTTGGCAAAGACCACTGGTGTTTCCAGCATCCTGGAGTCTGATTATCCTCTTGAAGTTACTGGGAAAAGTAATCCCTGTCCTTTGTGGGACACCCAACCCCACACCCACCTCCAGCAGCATTAATAGGTGGCAGACACCTGATTAATTAATCATTTTAATGACCCCACTGCCTAACAGGCAGCTCCAGCACCACGGGGTGATCCCAATGGAGCAGGTACCAAGGGAAACATGGAAATCTGTGCGATCCACTGGAGTCTCAGAGTTCTGGATGGATCTGCCAGGCCTGATCCTGCCCGATTCCCTCTGGCTACAGATGCTGGAGGAGCTCTGGGGCTGAGGGAACACGGCAGGACCCGGCCTGGGACTGGGAGCTGCAGCTGCCTCCTCCAGGACCCCGTGCTGCAGCCCAGTGGAGCTGTGCTTTCTGATCCAGCACCCTCCAGGAGGTATTCCAGCCCTTTTTCCATGTGAGGAAGGAGGCATCAGGCAACCCCTTCTTCTCTGAGCTTTCCTTGTTCTGCACTGAAGTCCTGACTGCAGGGGAGCTCTGGAAGCCTGGGCAGCAGCTGCTTCTCTTGGTTCTGCACTAGAGTAGGGATCAGCTCATTAACTGCTTGAGCAGATTTGCAGCACCACAGATTTCCTGGAGCCTTTCAGAGCCTTGTTTTAAGTCTTCCACGTCACCCCAGGCCAGGGAAGGATCCCCAGCCACCAGACACCTGCACAATCCATCCCCTGAAACATCTCAAGTGCCAAAACGACTTGGGTTTGACAAAAACCAACTTGTGAGGGAAGTCAGGGATGGGCCTGAGGAGCTTCATTCCACGGGGTTAAGCTGCCTTGACTCCTGGGTGTCCTGAGCTCCTCCCAGAGCCCATTCCATTGCAAAATAAGCAACCAGGGGCCCTGCAGCTCTCATTCCTTGCTGGGGTGTTTAATTCTTTGAAAAGAGAGATTCTCTAAGTACAAATCCACCAAAACCATGCTGGAGACTCTTCATTTATTGCAGATACTGTGGGCAGTCTCTGTTTGGAAAGGGAATTTCTGTTCAGGACAGAGTAAGGAGTGGAAGCTGTGCTGGGGATCGGGGTTGGTAATTCCTGGTGGGGTTCCAGCACTGCTGAGCAGCTCTGTTGTGGTTTGGTTGGAATTGTGGAGTTCATGTGTTCCTGACTGAAGCAATCCAGCCTCATTCTCCAGTCCTCACATCACTTCTTGTTATTAAAATAGTGCTCAAGACCAGAGCTCTGTTGTGAGCTCTGGCACAGACAGAGGGTTTCGAAATGTTTATAAAACAGGGATTTTTCTAAGTTTTGTTGTTATCTGAGTTTCTCAGTCAGACACTTGGGGATTAACAAGGATTTAACCAACCATTGATAACAACAATGTCTAAAGAGAAAATCCAGCCCATTCTTATGTTTGTGAATCAGTTCTTTTAATTGTTGAACTTTAAATTTCAAACACTTTCTCCCTGGAGTTGTATTTAACATGTACAGATTCTTTTCCTGATGCCAAACATTTCTCCCATGGGACGTGCAACTCACAGCTGCTGATATTTGTAACTTCAGTTTGATGCCAAATCTTCTGAATTCAGCTTGGTCTCAACACCACAGAATTCCCTGGAGCACCCAGAATCTCCTGTCTTTACTGATTTCATCATTCCAAAATAGTGTAGTTATTGCTGTTGTTCTCAGCACACTCTGCTTTGGGTAAGTCAGGGGTTCTGACACTCCTTTTTTCTTTAATAATCCATTAAATGTGTCCTCTGCTGTATTTTCTTTCACGAGTTCAGTAATTCTGAAACTTGTCCTTGATCCCATATTCCTGATTTTTTTTTTTAAAGCAAAATAATTTGAGACAACAAATGACAAAATCAGATACATATTTTATAAAATGCCATTTGTACAAACCTGGCTTTGCTCCTAAAAATAAGTATCTTAAAATCAGGTTATATTAACCCTCTTGGGGCCAGTCCAAGTTTGGATCCATGGGATTCTGCTGCCATGGATTTTGTTGGAGTTGCCTCTCATTCCCTCAAATATCAGTCCCACAAAGGCTGCAGGACCCTGTAATGCAGCCAAGCTTAACTCTGGGGAAATGGAGTGAAAATGATCCTAAAAGAGACTGAGGTGTCATTTGAATAACCTTGGTGAGGTTGCTACCAAGCCCGATTTATTTTATTCCCTTGTCTTTAAAGGGAAATTTGAATGAAGTTGTAAAATATATGGAATTAACTCAGAGAAAGAGGTGAGAATGCTACTTAGGAGTGAAATTTCAGATTTCTTTCATAGTGTGTGGAATCCACTCAAGAAGTCAGGAGGAATATTGTGATTAAATCCCTGCAGAGAATTTGGGGAGGAGGTGGGAATCATTTCAAATGTTAATGAGTGTCACTCCTTTATTCCTTCAAAACCGGCAGCAGCCTTGGCTTGGTCTCAGGACGATTTATGGACCTGCCTTGGGAATTTGGGAAACCAAATCCCTTGGCAGTGACACCAACCCCTGTCTTGTCCAAGGTGTGGCCCCTCCTGCCCTTCCCCTGCCTTATCAATATTGCCTGAACACCAAACTGCAGCGAACTGGGGCATCCCCGTGTGGAGCCTGCGCTGCTGCAGGGAACCCACACAGCTCCCAGGCCTCTCTTCTGCCAACGGTGTGGGAACAGAGCAAGGGAAAAGAAGCACATTTGTAATAGCACAAATTTACAGTAATTCCACTCCTGCATCTGGCATCGTGTTTTTGGAACCGAGGGGGAGATTCCTGCTCCAGCATCAGTGGATTTATTGCATTTTTGATCTGTTTACTCGCTGCCTGATACTTTCAGCAGTTGATTTTGGCATTTTGCACATGGGACTGGTTTTTCAATAACTTGGATCCCTTCCACATTAATTAATTAATGCCAACAAAAAGAACCTTTTCAGATCCCAAAGCCCACTGCATCCATTTCTGCTGATTTCCTCCTGGAAGCTGAAATCACGTTGATAACTTTAATTTTGGCCAATGTGTAGATCTGGGATGTGAGTGGTGAATCCAGCAGCAGCCCAAGGTCGGGAATGAAACACTCTCAGTAAATGTTGGTGGGGATACTCGGAGGTGGGAGAGGGAAGAGTGTCCCAGCTCCCAAAATTCCTGAGAATTGAAAACCTGAAGGGAGGTGAGGCTCAGGAATGTGTGCGTGGGCCCAGGTGTGTTTGGGATTGGGACACACCTGATCCATTCCCTCCTGGTGCAGACAGGGAGAGCCAGGCCAGCAAATGCAGGCTGTGTGCAACCAGAGGGGGAGAACGTTGGGATCAGCTGCAAACTCCAGACCTTGGGCTTCTCAGATCCCAGAAAATCTCTGTTTCTCAGCCGAGCTGGTTCCCAGGGAGAGCCCGGCAGCGCTGCCTCGCTGGGAGCCAGCTCCGAGCCACACTGGTGAAGACATTTCTGCCTTTACTGGGACAGAGCCACCCCAAATTTGTGTTTTCTGCTGATTTTCCCTTTGTTTTGCCCTATAGACCCTGTGTGTGTAGCACCCAACCAGGCATGTGGGTACCATATACTATGCAATGTGTACAGTGGTGCATGCTCTGCTCTCCCTCTGCTTTTAGTGGCTTTCAAAGAAAACGACAAAAACAGAAAAGAAAAAAAAGAAAAAAAAAGGAAAAAAAAAAAAAGTGGTGTTATTTTTGTGACCAGGATCATGCAGACTGCATGCCCATAGTATCCTCATTTCTATGGATTCGTTTTATGGAATTTAGATGTACAAAAATGAACTGCATTACAATAACTTTTCTACAATAAATGAACAAAATCTACAAAGCGTTTAAAAGTCTGTCCAGTGTCTTTGTGTCCTGCTCTAAGGTTGGGAAAATGCTTGGGAAAGTCAGGAGAAACCCGGAGCCCTGTGGCATTTCTGTTGTTTGCCAATAGTTTTTGGCAGCAGCCTCACGTGTTACATTTTTAGGAAAATTTAATGAGGTTCTGAAGAAGGAGATGCATCTGCTCTGTGAAATAAATGATGTTTATTTTTGGAACGATCTGCTCTTAAATAGCTGCGACCCAGAAGTACAAAAATCCAGATAATTCCTGCTGATCCAGCAGGGAATGAGGGACTTGCAGCCAACTGCTCCTTTGAAGGATCCTTGGGAATGTTCAGGGGTCTGGAGCTGGTCCTTGGTGGGATCTCCCACTCAGAATTGGTTCCTAGGCAGGAACAAGGGGCAGAATGATGGGAGGGATTAAGGACTGGGTAATTAGAAGATAATTAATAGTTTATCACAGATTGGTGAAGGTTGGAAAAGACCTCCAAGGCCATCGAGTGACCGATCCCACCTTGTCACCAGCCTGGAGCCCTGAGTGCCACCTCCAGCCACTGATGGCATCCTGGAAAGCTGAAAGCACTGCAAGATGCTGCCTCCAGCAGAGAGTTCCAGCCTTCTCCTCCTCCCAAAAATGAGCCACAGCAACCAGCAGCCTCCCAGGGATGCTGTGACCACCCAAACCCTGCCTTGGAGGGACAGGAGCTCCTTGGCCAGGTGAGCTGCACGGTGCATCTACACACCTCGGGCAGATCTAAAGCTTTTCAAATTCTGTTTAATTGAGCTTTCTTGGCTGTGTGCTCAAAATCAGATCTCAACACGTGAGTTTTCATCTGTTAATGAAAAGCAGAAGGGTTTTCAAATAAATATAACTGAGCAAAAAAGAAAAAAATACTTTTGTGTGTCTTCATGTGATCCTAGGGGTTAAAATTTCTTAAGCTGCTTAATTTGTGTGTCCTGGGGAAGGATCTGGAGCCCCAGGAGAGGCTGAGGGAGCTGGGAAGGGGCTGGGGAATTCCTGAGGGAGCTGGAAAGAGGCTCAGCCTGGAGAAAATGAGGATCCAGAGGGATCTTCCCTCTCTGGAATTCCCTGTCAGGAGGGGGCAGCTGGGGGAAATTTGGGATCTGATCCCAGGGAACAGGGACAGGAGGAGAGGGAACGGCCTCAGGCTGGGCCAGGGGAGGCCCAGGGTGGATTTTGGGACAATTCCTTCATGGAAAGGGAGCTCAGGGGGAGTCCCCATCCCTGCAGGGATTCAGAGCCCTGTGGATGTGGCACTTGGGGACATAGGGCAGTGCTGGGGGAATGGTTGGACTCAAATCTCAGGGGCCTTTTCCAACCTAAGCCATTCCGTATTCTCTCTGTTTGGGTTTGTTGTGTACAGAAGCATTTCCATGGTGAAATCCTTCTGTCGGCACTGGAAGCACTGCCCCAGCACAGACTCCCTGCCCCTGTGTCACAACTGCCTGGAACAAAACGTGCACGACCCGAAAAAGCCCTCCCAGAGTTCCAGGAGGGAATTGCCAGGCTGTACCCAGCCCTGCCCACTGGAATGCTTTCCTAGAAAGCTTCCAGCAGCACTGGGAAGCCCAGCTTAGCCTGGAAAAACCAGCAGTATGATCCAGGTTCAACCAGGCTGCTGTAGGAAAAAACCCAAACAAATGACATGGGGGGAAACCTCTGAGTTTTTTATTTAAATAATCAGAATAAATGGTTTAATTGAGCTTTGGTAGCTCTCCCACAGCTCTCCCACAGCAAGCACCAAACCCTGCCCCGAGACTAGGAGAGCTGAGATCATGAAAGAACCGAGTGCTTCTGAAATTCCAAGCTGAGGACAGGCAGAAAGGGGGATAATTGACAGCTAATGAATAATTAATGCCATTGCAGGCTGGATGCTGAACTTGTGGAATGTTTTATACCCCAGGGTTACACACAGTCCCAGCACCCACAGCTCTGACGCTGGCATGGACTGGCACAGATGATTATCAGGATGTTTCTCTTCTTAAACTGTTCAGGGCCATAAATTCCCCTCCAGAGCAACAGGAAACACAAAAATCTCTGCACACAGAAACTTGGAGATTGCTCTGGCCTTGCTGCTTTCGTTCCAGACCAGCAGAGAAAATTAAATGCAAGAAGCTGCTGTGGGAATAAAAGTTGCTTGAAGGAAAAGATGGAAAAGCTCTTGAATAAGAAAAGAGATTTCATGTCCTATCCCAGGCAGTGTCCAAGGCCAGGTTGGATGGGATTTGGAGCACCCTGGGACAGTGGAAAGTGTCCCTGCCCATGGAGGAGGAAGGAATTGGATGTCAGGGACAGGACGAGTGATGGCAAATACCCCGTGCCTTGTCTTAGGCAGTAACACACCTGTGCACAACCTAATTATTGCCTGGGGTTTTCAAATCCCTGAGGATTTAAACTCAGTGTGGGTTTGGACAGAGAACTTTACCTTGGAGAAGAGAAGGCTCTGAGCAGACATAAGAGCCTGTTCCAGTGCCAAAAGTGCCCTTATGCAAATGCACTCCCAGCTACTGGGGAGCAACTTCAGCCACGTTATTGGCAAGATTTCCTCAGAGCACCAAGTTTTAGTGGGGCAAAGTGAACATCGTTTATTCATGAACTGCACCCAGGCTGGGAGAGCTGGGAATGTTCCCCTGGAGAAGGGAAGGATCCAGGGAGAGCTCAGAGCCCCTGGCAGGGCCTGAAGGAGAGCTGGAGAGGGACTGGGGACAAGGCATGGAGGGGCAGGACAAGGGGGAACGGTTTTAATCTGAAGGGAGGCGGTGATTTCGATGCGGTATTGGGGAGAAATTGCTGCTGTGAGGGTGGTGAGGCCCTGGCACTGTTACCTGGAGCAGCTGTGAGGTGCCCAGGGGCCGGGATGGGCTCTGGGCTCCCTCATGCCCGAACCCCTCGGTGTGTCCGGGCTCTAGGGTCACTGACACCCAAGCCGTTCGGTGTGTGCGGGCTCCCTCATACCCAAACCCCTCGCTGGGTGCGGACTCCGTGACACCCGAACCCCTCGGTGTCTCCGGGCTCCCTCACGCCCGAACCCCTCGGTGTCTCCGGGCTCCCTCACGCCCAAGCCCCTCGCTGTGTCCGAGCTCTGGGCTCCCTCACACCCGAACCCCTCGCTGTGTCCGGGCTCTGGGCTCCCTCACACCCGAACCCCTCGCTGTGTCCGGGCTCTGGGCTCCCTCACACCCGAACCCCTCGATGTCTCTGGTCTCCCTCACACCCAAGCCCCTCGCTGTGTGCGGGCTCCCTCACACCCAAGCCCCTCGCTGTGTGCGGGCTCTGGGGCCCGGCGCTCCGTTCCCGGGGCGCCGGGCGCGCTGAGGCGTTGCCGTGTAATGGCGGCCGCGGTGCCGCCCCCGCGCGTCAGCGCAGCGCGCCCGGCCCGGCCCGGCCCGTCCGTGAGGCGGCCGCGGGCGCTGCTCCGCTCCCGCCGCCGCTGCCGCCGCCGCCGCTGCCGCTGCTCCGCTCTCGCTCCCGACCCGCACCCCGAGCCCCGGCCCGACCCCGCGGCGATGTCCGAGCGGCAGCGGCCCCGGCGCGGCCCCAGCCGGCACTCGGGGCGCTGCGCCGGGCCCTGAGCGCCCGCGGCCCCGCAGAGCCGCGGCCGGCGAGGCCCGGAGCGCCCGGCCGAGGATGGGGATCCTCTTCACCAGGATATGGAGGCTCTTCAACCACCAGGGTGAGGCTCGGGGGGACCCGGGGCGATCCGGGAGGGACCCACACCCGCTCCGGGGCGGCCGCACGGGCTCCTGGAAGTCGGGGCTTTAACCTTTTTTCCCCTTCTCTCAATTACTGGAATGCTCATTTCTTGACAGGCGCCTGTTCAATTATTAACGTGTGCCAGAGGAGCGCGGCCGTGGCGCGGCGTGGCGGGTGGGTTCGCGGAGTGTGGGTTTAAGTGGCAAACCTCGAGATCTGGCTTGTTCATGGAGTAAATGTTATTTATAGCTTCAGTTGTGGCTGCCCCTGGATCCCTGGAAGTGTCCCAGGCCAGGTTGGACGGGGCTTGGAGCAGCCTGGGACAGTGGAAGTGTCCCTGCCCATGGCAGGGGTGGCTCTGGATGATCCTTAATTTCCCTTCCAACCCAAACCATTCCGTGTTCTGGGATTTTTAACACCTCACCTTACAGCAAGGTGTTCATGAGAGTTGTAACTTTAACTGCAGCACGCTTGCTGATGCTCTTTCCATGTTTGTAGAGCCCCTGGAATTTGAGTGAAGCTCAGTTCTCTCACGTTGCTGAATGTCCCAGTTATGCCCCCATTAACACTTAGTGCAAATACAACAAAATATTTTTGTCTTGTAGCATCCACCCCCGCCTCAGACCTTCTGTTCCAACTGATTTCCTAACATCCACTGCTATGCTGGCAGCATCCCACCTGAAACAAAAGTTCCTAGTTATGTGGGGTCAGGTAAGCAGACACTTTTACAATATTGTGCAGTTGTGCAAAGTTATTAAAGCTGGAATTTGTATTGGATGGCATAAAAGACAACTGCAAAACCACACAATATTGTTAAAATCAAACCTAAGAAACACCCACTTACCTGACCCCCGTGCCCTCCCTCTCCTCTGGGATAAATCAGTGTGAGTGTAGTTTGCTGGCAGGGATTGATCTCAGTCTGTGAAGCTTGGGCATGTTTTTAATGGCTTTTTGCTGCCCTTGAGGAACACAGGGAAGGAGGGGAAAAACCCCCTTTTCACCGGGCTTTTACTTGACTGACCCTGCTTGGTTGTGCAAGTGAAAGTTGTGTAACAGAGCCGGGAGCTGGCTGTGCTCACCCAAACTGGAAGTGGTAAATTTGGACGTGCCTGACACATCTGTGCTGTAGAGTTCCCAGTCGCTTTCGTGATGCACAGGAGAGGAGGTGCTGAAGGGAAACAAGAACTGATTGTGGCATGGAGCTCCCAAATGTCAGAGGAAGGCTGTGGAGCACCTGGGGGCTTGTCCCAGACCAGAGTGGGTGAATGTGTGCTGTGAAATGTTGGAGGGCACATCTGTTCCCCAGGAGGAAAGGAGGGCACTGGGGGCACAGGGATCGCACTGCAGACCAGCCTGGTTGGGGTTTTACCTGGATATTATCCAGGATATTGCCTGGATAAAGGGACAGTGGAGTTGAGAGCTGTTGTGGTTGAGGGGATGGGGTTTGATACAGGCTGCAAAACCCTGCAGGAGCTTGGGAGAGGATCCCAGCGTGACACTGGCAGTCAGAGATGGAAAACATCCTCCTGAAACCTCTCAGGAAAGGTTCCTGTGGAGGGGGATGAACTGCCAGTCCCTTCCCTGCCCACACAAACTTTCCAGGCTGGCCCAAGAACACACCTGGCCACGGCACCTGGAGCTGGGCACTGCTGGCTCAGGAAGCCGGTGGCAAACGTGGCACTAACCTGGATGCAGCCCCAGCAGCTGTGACTTAACCAGTGCTGTTTCCCTTGCAGAGCACAAAGTGATCATTGTGGGCCTGGACAATGCAGGGAAAACGACCATTCTGTACCAATTGTAAGTAGCACCTGCGGGCACCTTGGGGGCATTTCCAGGTGTGTTCCCTGGCCCTGGGGGGGTTTTACTCGGAGCTCTCCAGGTGGCAGCAGGTGGCTGGGGTTTGGAGAGGGCTCTGCTGTGCCTGCTGCATGAATGGGGTTTTGTTCAGAGGCTTTTGGATCACATCACCTGCTGTTGCCACGCACTCCCCACTGCCCGTGGTGTCACGGCCTCGGCTCTTTGCCAGCCCCGTAAAATAGGATTGTAGTGAGGGACACTGTTGCAAAAGTGATGCACGCCCTAACCCTAACCTAAACAGCAGACAAATCATTCTGTGAGTGGCAAAGCACCTCGCAAAGCCTGCCATGCCTTGTGCCCTCAGTGCTGAGGTTAATTTGGTGTCATTCATGGGATGGGATGAAGGAGGAAGGCTGATCCCATCACACACCCAGGACAACATCTCCGTGTTGTCCTGCACCTTCTGCCCTCACCAGCAGCATTGATTTGTGTTTGCCTTGCACTAACCTTGCTCCTGGTTTACGTGGAGCTCGAATGAGCTCCATATCTCAGTTCCTCAGCTGCAGTTTGATAAGAGGACACCAATCTGTCCTCAGGCTCAGGAGCTGCTGGGTGGCACAGGCAGCTCAAGGTCTGTTTGTGCTGGGGACAGGCTGGGCCTTTCCCACGTGTGTTCCTGAGTCACAAATAACTCCTGTTAAATGCTGTGCCCATGCTGCTCCAGTCCCACATTTTAAATTGGCTTTCTGGAAGTGCTTGGGGTTTGTCACATTCCAGTCTGTTTCCCCTTCCCAAAACATTTCTGGCTGCTCGTGCCCTGCCACGCTGCAGGGAGAGTGAAGGGGTGGAGGTGATGGTGATTTATGGAGGGAGTGAGAGATGTTAAAAGCACAAACACAATGAAGGGTATTTCTTAAGACTGGGAAGTGCTGCAGCCAGGGGCCATCCCTGATGCTTCTTAATCCACTTCCTCCACAAATGTCTCACAGTTCTTCCCCTTAGTTCTGCAGTTTCAATGTTTTCTTTTCCCTCTCATGCAGATCTCTCCTTTTCCTTTGTACCCACTTTAACTCCACACGACTTTCCCAGCTGTCTTCCTCCTTGATCCCATCTTTGCACGTCCCATTTTTCCTCTTCCAGACACTTCTTTTTTTTCCCCATTCTCATACTCAGCTCTCCTGCACTGGCCTGGGATTCCTTTTCAGAACACTGCACCATCCCTTTATCTCCTTGGCTCTCTGTATCCTCTCTTCAGGAATTATTCCAGCACCATTACAAGTCTCAAATTGCTGTCACTGTAACTAAAAGCTCTGTTGGGAACTTCAAAAAGGTTCATACAAAATGAAAAGCTGTATCAAGATGATCAGAAGAAAAAATAATTAAGTTCTTTTGAACACAGCTGGTTTGCCTTGGAGCTACTGTTAATTTTTTTTGCCTGTTGCAGTAGAGTTTAAATAGTCTGAACTTCAGGAGAATCCAGAGCACACATTTGGTTGTTTGATGTGAAAGCGGTGGACAGAGTCACACTCAGTATCTGTAAACAATATATTTGAAATATTTAATGGCTGCATTTGTCCCCAGAAAGTTGTGTATTGGACTGTGGTGAGGGGAGAAGAGGAGGAAGTTGGACATAAAGCAACTGAATAGTGAAGAAGTCTGTTTTTAGTGGCCTGCCCTGGAAGGAGAGCGGGATGGAGTGGGTCAAGTGTTTCTGGTGCAGCTGGAGGATGAGTTGTTGTTTTCTTGAAGCCTTGGAAATCTTGTGGCTTAACCACATTCTTGGAGCAAAACAACTGCTCTGTCCCATGTGAGCCAAAATGGGCCTGGAGAGAGAAGAGCTGAGTGCTCCCAACAGCTTCTGAAGCAAAAATTCTCTCAGCTTCGTGATTTAATTAATTATAACACAGTTAGTTGGTGAGTGCTCTCTCAGCTCTGTAATTTGATTATGATATAGTTCACTGAGTCCTTTTTATTGCTGTTTTTATTTACATTTCTGCACCTTCCACCACCAAACCTTGTCTTGGCTGCCCGGGGAGCGTTTGCCGAGGTTCTCCCGCTGGGAATAGCCCCAGGTGTGGTGTCATGGGTCACTTTGGGTGCTGGCTGCTGCAGGTGACTGTCCCTGTCCCTGTTCCTGTGCAGCTCCATGAACGAGGTGGTTCACACCTCTCCCACCATCGGCAGCAACGTGGAGGAGATCGTGGTGAACAACACGCGCTTCCTGATGTGGGACATCGGGGGCCAGGAGTCCCTGCGCTCCTCCTGGAACACCTACTACACCAACACCGAGGTGACAGCCTGGGGACACCTCTGCAGGCCTCTGGGGCTGCCCTCTGGGGCTGGCCACCATCTGGGGCTGCCCTCTGGGGCTGGCCACCATCTGGGGCTGGCCTTTGGGACTCTGGTCATCATTTGGGACTGGGCACCATTTGGGGCTGGGCTTTGGGACTCCGGTCACCATTTGGGGGTGGGCTTTGGGACTCTGGTAATCTGGGAATTTCAGATCCCACTTTTTGTCCCATGGTTATTCTTTCTGCAGTGGGTCCTCCAAAATCTCTGCCAGGTCTTTGGGGCTGGCCTTTGGGACTCTGGTCACCATTCGGGGCTGGCCTTTGGGACGCTGGTCATCATCTGGGGCTGGTCTTTGGGACTGTGGTCACCATTTGGGACTGGGCACCATTTGGGGCTGGTATTTGGGACTCTGGTCATCATCTGGGGCTGGCCTTTGGGACGCTGGTCATCATCTGGGGCGGGCCTTTGGGACTGGGCACCATTTGGGACTGTTCATCATTTGGGGCTGGCCCTTGGGACTCTCGTCATCATCTGGGGCCAGGCTTTGGGACTCTGGACATCTGGGAATTTCAGATCCCCCTTTTTTGTCCCATGGTCACTCTTTCTGCAGTGGGTCCTCCAAAACTTGCCTGACCCTTCAGGAGTAAGGACATTCCAAAACTTTTCCTCCAAAACGTTGGCAGCTCTGTCTCACAAGCTCCTGTGGTCACCAGCTTAAACACCCCCAAGAGTTTTCAGAACTCTTGGGAGGTGAAGTTGCAGCACACACACAGATGTAGATATAAAAATAAATAAATATATCTATATATAAATTTTATCAAACACACAGCTTCATAAAAATAATGCTTTAAATCAAGGTTTCCTGTGTGTTATCAATTACAATTGAAATACAATTCTTTATATTATATCAATTATATTTATGTTTTCTGTGGTTAATACAATAATTACCTTTGTTCTCCAGTTCATCCCTGTGAGGTGCTGTGATCCCTTAAAGGTTTTTTCCAGCCTAAATGAAGCTGGGAGTTTGTTCTTGGAGTTTGGAGCTTCAGGGCTTTTTTAATCCTGTGCAAAAACCTATTTGCATGTTAGTTCTTGACCTAGACAAAGAGAGCTGATGCACTTTGTTTTAGAGGCTGCAACAAATGATTTGAGGGATCTCTGCGGTGCCTCAGCTGCACCAAGCAAAGAACAAAACCAGATCTGGGATTACAGAGCATTTTCCTGCTTTCAATATGAATTTTGCACCGAAGAATGGAGAACAGAAAGTCAAAAGTTGTGTCAGAGCTGCCTTTGTAGCCAAACCACAGCACAGGCTGTGAGGAAGCCCAGGCTGGGGCTGTCACCCTGGGGCTGGGGGAGGTTCTGGGGACAGGGATGGTGTGGGATAATCCAGCTGGATAATGGGGTGGGAGTGGGAACAGCCAGAGTTTCTCTCCCTCATAACTCTCTCTCTTTTTGCAGTTTGTGATAGTTGTGGTGGACAGCACAGACAGAGAGAGAATTTCTGTCACTAAAGAAGAGCTGTATAAAATGTTAGCACACGAGGTGAGTGCACCCTGTGTCTTTTTAATATTTATTTTAATATTTATTTTAGTTTTTATTTTTATGTTTATTTTAATATTTATCTTAATATTTATTTTAGTATTTATTTTTATGTTTATTTTAATATTTATTTAAAGATATATTTTTATATTTATTTTCATATTTATTTTCATATTTATTTTATGCTTATTTTAGTGTTTTTAATGTTATTTTTATTTATTTTGAGTATTTATTTTTATATGATTTATATTATTGTTAATTTTTATATTTATTTTACATTTAATTTTAATTTTATAATTAATTTTTAAATTTTATATTTATTTAATTTATTCAATATATTTATTTTAAATTATTTTATATTGATTTTATATTTATGTTAATTTTTCTATTTATTTTACATTTATTTTAATTTTTATATTTATTTTAATTTTTATTTTAATATATTTATTTTAATTTTCATTTTAAATTTATTTTAAATTTTTATTTCAATTTTTATTTCAATTTTTATTTCAATTTTTATTTTAATATTTCTTTTAATTCTCTGGCTGATGCACACCAAGGGGAGCAGATTTACACCCTGAGCTGCCTTGTCCCTGCTGCACTGTCTTCTCTGAAACGCCCAATAAAGCTGTTAATTAATACCCAATTACAGAAGTAGCCTCTCAGAGTGCTCCAGTCAAACAGCACTTGGGACCTGTCAGTGACATCTGTGGGTTTTATATTTCAGTCCATGTTAATATTTGAATTAGAGCCTTTAAACCCCGTGGTTTCCTTCAGTAACTCCAGAATTCTTTTTGCTACCTGCATGGTTGCCTGAGGTTTTGTGTTTCACAAACATGACAATGTGTGTTAGAGCACCCAGCTCTAAAACTGAGCAAACTTCAGCCACTGCTCTGTGGGAGTTTGGAGTTCCAGAGTGGAAATCGCTAAATTGTAAAGACCCTCCTTAAACCTGAGCCCTGGGGCAGGTCTAAACCTGAGCTGGGCTGAAGGGAAAGCCAGGCAGCACCTGTGGCATGACCTGAATGCAAACTGGATCAGGGTGTGTGAGCTGACGCCGAGCTTCCAAATTTAAGTGTCAGAATTTTTAAAAAAATGCATAAAAACGATGGCATTACAGCCCAAAATATTACAGCTATATTTAACCTATAGCCACAGTCTGGGAGACTGCAGGAAGGGCACAGCCTGGATTTCCTTGGAGGAAAAACAAGAGCTTTGCATAGCATCTTTCAAGTTTTAATTTATTTTCCTATTTTTTTAGTGTTTAATTTAAGTTATGTTTAATCAAGTAAATTCCTCCAGAGCAGCTCAGGCTGTGGATGTTAAATGTGGCACGGGGGGATCGGTGCTGCTGCCCAGGATGGGGATTTCAGAGCTGCACTCTGCAGCCACTAAACAAAACCTGCATCTCCTCATCTCTGAAGGAAGATGAAGTTGTTAACGAGCTGATTTTGCCTCGGGGAAGGTCTGGAATTCCAGGCAGAATGGAGCTGATTTGGGAGCCACCTGGCAGTGAATGTGCCCTTTGTTGCCTGCAGGATGTTCCCAGGCTCCCTCTCCAGACGTGGCTGTGACGTTGGGAGAGAGCAGCAATGAAAGTCAAATATTGATTTAAAATCGCTTTTCTTTGCTCCTTCAAAATCTTTCCTTTCTCCTGACCGGTTCCATGGAGGTGCTGTTAAGGCAGAATTGAGTTGTCCAGCTCAGTTCCAGCTATTTTCCAGAGCAGTTGATTATTTGGGAATTAATTTTGCTGCCTGTAAACAGGAGTGTGCCTGACAGGCTCAGTGCCTGAGCTGGCTTGGCTTCCTGAGAACACCTTTGTGCTTTCCAAGGGAAAGGTTTTCAATAATTCACCCCTGCCCTGATGCAATTCCAAGCAATTTGAGGTAAAACAAGCTTATCCCTGGTGTCACTGTCCCCAGATTGTCAGTGCTGCTCAGGTACAGGGGCACACAGGGCTCTGATCCTCCTGGAGCACAGCAAAACGTTACCCTGAGTTTTTTACTCCTCATCCATGGCAAGAATTGGTGCTGGATCAGAGGATTTCCTGCAGTTCTGTCAGCCTGCAGCACTTTGTTCTGGGGGATTGTTGGATTGTTGGCTGGGGCTCTGAGTTCCCTGCTTTGGTGTCCCATCCTTTGCCTCCAAGGGCTGCTCTGGCATCAGCTCCTCTTCTTTCTCCCCAGGACTTGAAAAAAGCAGGGTTGCTGATCTTTGCTAACAAGCAGGATGTGAAGGAGTGCATGACAGTAGCTGAAATCTCCCAGTTCCTGAAGCTGACTTCAATTAAGGATCACCAGTGGCACATTCAGGCCTGCTGTGCCCTCACTGGAGAGGGGTAAGAGGGGTTCATGTCCACGGGAGGGGAATCTGGAATTACTCTGGGGTTTCATTGTTTATTTGGGTTTAACACACATTCCTCCCCTGTCCATGACAGAATCCCAGAATGGTTTGGGTTGGGAAGGACCTTAAAATCATCCCATCCCAACCCTGCCATGGGCAGGGACACCTTCCACTGTCCCAGGCTGCTCCAAGCCCTGTCCAGCCTGGCCTTGGGCACTGCCAGGGATCCAGGGGCAGCCACAGCAAATCTGGGCACGCTGTGCCAGGCCCTCACCACTTAAAATCTTGATTCTTGAAAGGTTTTTACTTGAAAGGTTTTTGGGCTCAGAACAAGGTGTCATCTGAAAACCAACTTCTACCTCAAACCCACAGTGTGGCCTCACAAAGATAAAACTTGATATGATTGGGCTTAATGAGGGTGGGGTGAGGTGGAGGCAAACTGAAATCTGGTTTATTATGAATAATTCTAATTAGAGGGAACTTCATGTCTTGAAGAGCTGGGATCTGAATTCCCTCACCATAGACAAGATAATCTAGGGAGTGAAGAGTTTCCAGAAATGATTTAGAGTTCTGGGGAAGAATTTGAATGGATGCTGTGGAGTTACCTTTGGAGTTCTCCAGAACTTTGGAGTTCTCATTCCCTGCTTGTTCTCTCTTGTGTTCCAGCCTGTGCCAAGGACTGGAGTGGATGATGTCCCGCCTGAAGATCAGATGATTTTTAATGCCCTCTTTGCACAGACATTGCTGCAGCAGAGCTGTTCCAGTGGCAGAGTGGTGGGGTGGATGTATTTATACTGAACTGATGGCAGCTGTATTTCCCACATAGCTGCACACACACACACACACACACAAACACACACAGGGCCAGGAGCTGGGAGCAGGCACAGAGCACGGCAGCTCCCGCGGCTCCGCTTCGGCTTCCTCGGAGAACGCGCTCAAAGCCGTGACCAACCTTCATCCCAAGGAACAGCCCGGCCTTGGGCGTGGGGAGGATGGAGCGAGAGGAAGGAGCTTTTCATTTAGAGTTTTATTATCCCCTTGTAGCCCCCTCCAGTGGAAGTTGTTGGCTTCGTTATTCCAGTGAATCAGCGAGCGGATCACCGGCGGAGGTATCGACGCTCTGGTATTTCTGAGGTTGCCGATGTTACAGATGCAAAACTCCCCTCCTGTATGTGTACTGTACATATTTGTGTATATTTATACCTCAATCCTAGGTTCATTGCAATCTGCTCAGACCAGTGTCAAGCTGAATCAGTATGTTGGCAGTAGTGCTGATCTGTGACGCGGCCCCGTGGTGCCGGTGCCGTCCCCCCGTGTCCGTACGGCCGCGACGTCAATCACACCTTGGCTCTCCACAACCTGACAAACAAACTCTCTCCTCAGCCCATTGCTTGTTTTTCCACGTGGTTTTTTGATTAGGGAGGAGGCTGGAATGGATTGAGCTTTGAATTCCAGTGTTGGCAAACGTTACGAATTTGCCAGAGTTTCAAATGAAATGAATTTTCCTCCTCCTCCTCTTTTGTGGTCATCATTGGATTGGGTGATGCTGCAGGTCCTGCCCACTGCTCTCCTTCTCTGCTGTGCTGGTTGATTCAGGCCTGGCAGAATCCAGACCTTTAGCTGTCAAAAAGGGAAAAGTGTCTTTTGTTTCTTAACCAAAGAAGAGGCACAGAAATACGGTTGAAAGTGTCACTGGAATGGTACAAGTGAGACTCTAATGAAGTGCTTTTCAGAGGAAAAACTCTCTTGGCTGCACAAAATGTGCAGATATTAAAATGTGCAGATACATCAGTGTGCAGTGGAGGGGACTGGATGGGGACAAAGCAGATGACACTGCTTGAAAAGCTCCAGGTGACCCACACGAGTTCCAGGGTAGAACTTACTGAAAGCAGAACTCCCTTGCTTGGTCCCCAAGCAGGGTGAGAACCCTGGGATGAGCTTTCCCTGCTGTAGCACCTGCTGGGATGGCTGCCCCAGGCAGAAGGGGCTCAGAATTCCCACTTGAGAGCATCCAGGCAGTTGGGATGGCAGTGGGATGGTTGGAATTGTCAGGCTCTTCTGTGGGAGATGCACTGGGAGTTCAGCAAAAAGAAACAAAACTGTGTTTAAAATTCCCTTTCTCAGCCCCTGTGTCTGGTAAGGATGGAAAAAGGCATTTTTAAGACATTTTAAAGCTTAGTTTGAATTTTTTAAGGTGCTTCTCTTTGGTTCTGGGATAATCTGGTCAGCTCCTGCCTTCCCACCCGCCTGCCTCCCTGGGGATCCTGGGGAAAGGAGAGGAGGCACTCTCAAAGTCTGTATTTAACAAAGGCAGGTAAAGAATTTAACTTTTTAATCTATTTTTGGTATCTCCAACGCTCCCTGGCTGGGGGATCTGCTGTCTTTGTTAAACATTAAGGTGTACATGCATATATCTCTAGTGCATGCACATAGATCTTGGTATTTAACTGGTGTATTGCAAAATGTATCAATGTTTGAAGAATTAACAATTTAATGCAAAGACTCTCTCAGTTTCTCTGACAGTATCTACAAGCAACGAGCTCTGTGCACACTTGCATATGAAATGGAATTGTACATTTTCTAGTCTAAAAAAACAAAAAAAAAAAAAAAAAAAAAGAAAAAGCAGACTTGCTTCTAAACCCAATTGTTTGGTTTTTGAGTCTTGTGTCTTGCCCGGGCTGGATCCACGCAGGGTGAGGAAAGGAGCTGTTGCTGTTCATGGTGGAGCAGGGTTGGGGTTTCCCTGCCTGGCTGTGCATTTGTAGGAATCCAGGCCCTGCCAGGTGGTGCAGGTGTGGTGCTTGCTGCAGGTGTGGGTCGTGTTGCAAGCAGATACTCAGTGTTTACACACTGAGCTGGTTTTACTCTCTCCCTCCCCGTGCCGCTTCCCCTCGCTGTGGCCTCTGAGGTTCACCTTGTCTTGGTTTCCCCAGTGGCCACAGAGCCCAGCAGGGCCTGGGAGTGGCTGCACGCCTCAGGACTGGCTGGCAGACAGGGCTTTCTGTGCCCTGAGGGCTTTCTAATGCCAAAATTCAATTGTTTTGTGTGTGTTGGTCGGTGAACAATGCAGTGTTAACCTGGCTGCAAACATTCATGGCTACCTGGGAGCTTTCTGCGTGTTTGTGTTTTTGAGGGCAAGTGTAGCCAGCGTTCAGTGGTGGCTGATGTTTCCTGACACGTTGTGGTGTTGTCCAGGGCTTTTTGGGTTTTAAATGCTGGTTTTCAGTCTGGGGGGATGGTGGGGTTTGTCAGCAGAGGTGACAATTCCAGACTTACCTGGAATAGTTCCTGTGATTGATTCCAGAGCTGATCTATTCCAGACTCACCTGGAATGGTTGCTGGGATCAATTCCAGACTCTGTGATCAGTTCCAGACTCACCTGGAATGGTGGCTGTGATGGAGCTGTGAAGTGCACGTGTGTGAACCCAGCAATGTTTTCAATTTACTCACTTAGAAGAGCAGCCAAACTTCTGATCTCTCAACCCCTTTTGTGTTCTGTGTAAGTGCTCCTTGTTGGCAGCTTTTTTCTTTTCCCTGTGGGGCAATTCCCATTTTTCTCCCATCTCTGTCCATAAAAAACCCAGGGAATTTTGCCTCAGTGCTGCTCCCCCTCGGGGGTTGTTGGGCAGGGATTGTCTCAGCCTGAGCCATGACCTTCTTGTGTGGCTGTTGCTTTACCCTGGGGTTTTGCTGCCTTGGCTTCCAGCTGAAGCTCAGGCTTTGCCTTTGTTCTCCGTGAAATTCATTCTTAGGAAAAGGGAGAGGCCTTAAAAACAGGGATTGAATTTATGCTGCAGAATGGCATTTTAGCAGCAAAAACCAACGGGCATATTTCAATAATCTGCTGCCAATGTTTCTATTGGTTTAGCAGCTCATCAGTTTGGTAAATTGTCTCTGGAAAATCCTGGGAATTACACGGATCTTTAATTGTGAGGAGAGGTGCAAAATAAACTTGGGGAATGTGAACAGCTGCATTTTTTAGTACTTTTTTCCTTTCAGGAGGCTGAGTGGCTGCTCTGCTGAGCTCTGTGTAGGTGTGTGAGTGGTAAATGCACCTGACAGGCACCTTCCCCATCCCTGCAGCTCAAGTGCCTAAAACTGATTCCATCATCAGCTTTATTTCCTCTGCTACGATCCCCACTCCCTTAAAATAGAGATACAGATCTATAAAAGCCTCCCAGTGTGTGGAAATGAGTGGGTTTCCCCTCCCTACACCCAAGTTTTAATGGGATTTGTGATAAATTTGTCACAGTTCTCCCATCCCTGCCATTCCAAGCACTTCTCCATTCATCGGGCACCGCCCAGGTTGCTTTGGGACAGGAAATACTGAATTTGTCCTTGTGTCAGGGTGCTTGGCTGGAATTCCTGTCAAGGGACTGTTTAAATAACTCAGTCCAGGAATGCTTGGCCTTGGAAAGCTCCTGGTGGCCGTGGTTCCTTCCTTCCTGGCTGGTGCCACACCAGGTTTGTCACTGTCGGGTTAATTAGGTCTGAAAAGGCGTTTTCAGCTAATTGAGATGAATGTGCTGAGCAGCCCCGGGCAGGGCAGGAAGGGTCTCGGGGCACCACGAGTGGCACCGAGGGAGGAAAATATCTTTGTGATAATCCGGATGTGACCTGGTTATAAACCCAGATGTGACCTGGTTATAAACCCAGATGTGACTTGACCATAAACCCAGATGTGACCTGGTTATAAACCCAGACGTGACTTGACCATAAACCCAGATGTGACTTGACCATAATGTTGCAGTGAATCCATTAAATGGCCAAAAATGATGAATTATAAGGGGCTGGCACTGGATCTTTTTCTTTCACCTGTGAGAATCATGAGCAGGAATTCTCTCCTTGCCTTAAGAGGGCCTTAGAGTGAATTCTTCTGTTGTAGCTTTATCCACAGTGGAGTCACTTCACCACCCGGAGCCTTTTAAGGCAGATTTTGGGGCAGGACAGAGCTGGGTGGGGTTTTTAAGCTTTTCCTATTTGTAAATGTACAAAACTCGGCTGAGATTGGATGAAGCCAGAAAATGCTGCTTCACCTGGAAGGCTGGGAATCCTTCCTTGGCCATCTCCAGCTCAGTCCTTGTCTAACTGGGGATGGGGTAAGCAAAGCTGGGTTCTGTGGAGAGGTTAAAAACCAAAACCAGCTCAGAGCGGGGCTGTGTGTGGGTCTGGGGTGTGGGGCTGGGTCGTGCCCGAGGGAAGGGCACAGCCGCGGTGTCTCTGTGTCCGTACCGAGTGTCCCTGGATGTTGCAGCATCCTCGGCTTTGTGCCCCGGCCTCCGGGCGGTGCTCGGCTGCAGGAGCCGCCCCGAGCCGGGCTCGGCTCTGCGGGGCTCAGACCCTGCCAAGGCCCGGCTTTGCAAGGCTGGGCTGCCATTCCAGCCTCCAGCACTGCAGTTCTTGGGTATAACTCGGATGACTCTTCCCAGGTGTTGTTTACAGAGGGGAGGAACATCCGCGTGTGTCCGCAGCGATCCCGCAGCGGGGTCAGGTTTCCTTTGATCGCTTGGACTTTGTCCTCTCTCTCTCTCTGTCTCTCTCCAGACTTTGTCATCTTCCTGAAAGAAACGCAGCCAGGCCGTGCCTAATGCTGAGGCTGCGACAAAATTTCATTTCAGAATGTATAAAATGACGGCTTCGAATTAATCCCGAGCCTTGGGAGGGCTGGCGGCTCCCAGCTGCAGGAGCACTCCTGTGCCTGCACTCATGCGTGGGTATTGAAATCATTCCGCCAAAACCTTTCATGGAGCTGTTTATTATAGCCAAGGAAAATCAGGGTTCTATAAAGCAACTTTTCCCCCCCTGAAATTTGATCAGAGCATTCCTTGAATTGTTTCCCCTTTGCCACCTTCTGTCTTTTAAACTCTGGTTTTTGTGCAGCTGGAGGGAACTCATTCTGTTCTCTTAGTTCTTGTTGAAGGGGAACAAACAAAATTTGGGCTGGAATTGGGCTGGGGAGCTCTGTGCCATCGTATTTATGCATTTATTGGTGATGTCAGATTTGCTAATTCTTTAAAACCTACCAGTATTTATGATTTCAAGTTGAAGACACTTGTCAAAATGTGCCTGTTTGCATTAAACTTCGTGTGTGGGAGTTGCAGTGAAACTTTTTGAGCAAAGATGTGATTTCTGACCTGGTTTTGGGGCTGTTTAGGTGGGTTTGGGGTGAAATGTTCTGTTCTGCCCAGCCTGTGATGGGGGATTGTTTGGGGAGGTTTCTCTGGGTGATTTTGGTGATAAATCTGTGATGATTTGTGTCAAGAATGGGAATTAAAACGAGTGTGAAATGTTGTTTTCCTGTGGGAAATGGTGAACCCCAGGGCTGTGCCCCTCTTCCACACCCACACATCACACCCAGGTACCTGACAGTGCTGGGGGAAACTTCTTACAAAGGAAAGGAGATGGAGCCAAAGCTGGGATAAAATCCCCGGTTTTGTGTTCATGTGGCACTCAGTGCTCGGCTCTGGGTGCCAAGGGTGGGTCGGGCACAGCTTGGACTCGGTGCCCTTGGAGGGCTTTGCCAGCCTTGGTGATCCTGGGGTTGTGTCAAGGCTGCTCCTGCCCAGCTCTGCAGCCCTGGGTGGGGATTCGGGGTTCCTTGGGTCCCCTCCAGCTGCAGGAGCTGCATCCATGGGATAATCCCATGGAAAAACCTCCTTGGGTCCCCTCCAGCTGCATCCATGGGATAATCCCATGGAAAAACCTCCTTGGGTCCCCTCCAGCTGCATCCATGGGGTGATCCCATGGAAAAACCTCCTTGGGTCCCTTCCAGCTGCATCCATGGGGTGATCCCATGGAAAAACCCCCTTGGGTCCCTTCCAGCTGCATCCATGGGATGATCCCATGGAAAAACCTCCTTGGGTCCCCTCCAGCTGCATCCATGGGGTGATCCCATGGAAAAACCTCCTTGGGTCCCTTCCAGCTGCATCCATGGGGTGATCCCATGGAAGAACCTCCTTGGGTCCCTTCCAGCTGCATCCATGGGGTGATCCCATGGAAAAACCTCCTTGGGTCCCCTCCAGCTGCATCCATGGGGTGATCCCATGGAAAAACCTCCTTGGGTCCCTTCCAGCTGCATCCATGGGGTGATCCCATGGAAAAACCTCCTTGGGTCCCTTCCAGCTGCATCCATGGGGTGATCCCATGGAAGAACCTCCTTGGGTCCCTTCCAGCTGCAGGAGCTGCATCCATGGGGTGATCCCATGGAAAAACCTTCCCGTAAATAACGCGCAGGCAGACGCAGCTCTCGGAGTCCTGAGGAACGAGGAATTGCAGCAAACCCTCTCAGGATGGTGCAGCAGATGCCAAAATGCCCTCCCACATTCCTTGTCCCTCCACCTCCCCTTTGAGCCGTGCTGGCTGGAGCTGTTTCCTTTGGGCCAGGCTTTTCCCAGCAGGGTGGGCTCTGGCTCCAGCCCCTCCCTGCTCCTGCTCTGCCTGCCCAGAGCAGCTGTGGCTGCCCCTGGATCCCTGGCAGTGCCCCAGGCTGGGCTGGATGGGGCTTGGAGCAGCCTGGGATGGTGGAAGGAGCTGGAATTCAAGAATCTTTAAGGTCCCTTCCAACCCAAACCAGTCTGGGATTCCATGATTCTCCTGGGATATTTTTGTGGTGGATGCAGGAATGCTGAGCTGCCTTAAAGCCAGGTCTTTTCCTTCCTGTTCCTCTTAACTCCTTTATTCCTTGGCTTTGATTGAACTTCTGAAAACTGCTGTTAGTTTTCCTCGGAATCCAGTTAAATATGAGGTGATTAAAAAGGAAGCCACCGTTCTCACACTTGATTTTTGTCTGGTTTAACCCAACTGTGCATTCCTTTGGCCTGGTGTGTGGAACTGAGAATGGGCTTTTTAACTGAAAATGTTGCTTTTTGGCTCTTTTTCTTGACTGTATAAAAGTTAAGACTGCTGAGTTCTCCTCCATCGTTGTTTTTTTAATTAATACATTTTAAATTAATTTAATAATTAATACTTCCTTGATGCTATTACCACTTTTTAGATGACAGGTTGTGTCCTTGCTCTCTTGTTGCAGTCAGCATTGAGTTATTCTGAATGTTTTTATTATAGCATGGGGATGAAAGAGATGCAAAGCTACAGAACAGTCAACAATACTGACAATAAATTAATTCTTGTCATTAATTTTTCAGTTCTGACTTGGTTTTTGCCTTCACTCTTCAGAACTGGAAGGTTTTTTTTCTGTTTCAAATACAGATATGTGTGTGTGGGGAACTCACGGGTCTGTGTAAAGAGATGCAGATTTCCTTGGGAGCAATGAAAATTGTCTGAATTTCTGTGCAGAAATAAAGATTTAGTGTCAATGCTGAGGAGTTCTGAGGGAGGGCCTTGTGCTGTGGGATCCTCACAGATGTTCTGTCATTTCCTGTGTGTTTGGCTTTGAAACTTGAATTAATGGTGGAAATCAGAGCTGTGTGAGCAACAAATAAACCAAAGTGTCTGTGGGGAGCTGGCCAGGGAATTTCTTGGAGACCCACCTGGGATGCCAAAGGTGCTGCAGTGAAGTGATGGATGGAGGAAAGTCCTGAACTTGGCTTGATGTGCAACTCTTCCTGAGAAATCCCAGTGGCTGAATTGTCCTGCAGGGATGGGGACTCCACCACAACCCTTTCCAGGAGGAAATTTTCCCAAATTTTCCATTTAACCCTCCCTTGGCACAGCTTGAGGCTATTCCCTCTCATCCTGTTCCCTGGGAGCAGAGGACGAGCCCCACCTGGCTCCAAACTCCTTTCAGGTGAGTTGTAGATAAAACCCAGGTCCTTCCTGAGTCTCCTTTTCTCCAGGATAAAATCCTGGAGTGCTGACAGAGTTTTCCATCAGTTTTCCTCAGGGAGGAGCAGCCCCTCTGTGCCATCCTGTGGGCAAGGGCAGCCTGAACCCAGGCACAATTTTTGCTGAGCCCATTAATTCCTGGTGTTCTTAAGAGAACGCTGGGATAATGCATCAACTGTGCATGTTGGTAAGTTATGTCCCTTTTAACTGAGAAAAGGTGGGAAAATCCCATTCTTGCAGGATTTTCCTGCCAGGAGCAGCAGCAGCCACTGTCCCATGCTGAGCCCAGTGCAGGAATGCCAGGGCCAGGACAGGGTGGCTGGAGCAGGGAGAGAGGGAGGGCTTGGAGGTATCTGAGCTTCGGCTACTTGGAGATTTAAAATGAAACCTTCTTTCTGCTCTTCTCAAAGAAGCCCCTCAGGATTTGGACCATTGGGTTTTTCCTCCCCTTTCCTCCCCACAGCCCTGGGGAAGGGGCAGCTCTGAGGCCGAGTGATTCTCTGAGGTGTCTCTCTCTGCCTGGCAGTGACACAGAGCCTGTGGCGTGGCAGGGATTCAGGGAGGCAAAGGCAGTGAATCCATTGCTGTGGTGTTTGCTGGTGCTGGGCACAGCTCTGCTGAGGGCACTGAGCTCCCTGCCCAGCCCAGGGCTGATGTTCCTGGGACAGAGCACAGTGGGATCCATCCTCATCCCAAACAAGCGATGGTGGGACTGGAGCCTCTCCAGGAAGGTTTTAATTATCTGCACTTCCCTGCCTGGGAACCCAGCCTGCACCCAAAGCTGGGATTGCTGCCTGTTCTGAGCACACAGAGGGGCTGGCAGTCACTGTTCCATCCTGCCAGCCCTCCCCAAAGCTGCTGGGAAGGATTCCTGTGCAGGGCCAGCAGCTGGGTTTGATGATCCCTGTGAGTCCCTTCCGAAGCAGGATTTGAAGCTCTATGGATTTGGGATTTCTTGCTCCAGCTCCCCCTCAGGCCAGATGGGGGCAGGATCCTCCTTTTTAAATAGCAAATACTTCCAATGAAAAGAGTTTTATTTTGCTACATCCAAGGGAAAGAAATTCTTTAGGCCAGTGCAGCCAAAAGAAATCCCCTGCCCTGCTCCTTCCCCTGTAGTACCACAAAGACTCGTGTGGGGCTTGGGGAAATAATTGCCATAAAACTGCTGTTAAACAAGGGAAAACTTTGTATGTGGAGCAAGGAATCACAGAATCATTAGGGATGGAAAAACCCTCCAAGATGATGGAGTCCAACCATCCCCAGCACTGCCCCATGTCCCCAAGTGCCACATCCACAGGGCTTTAAATCCCTGCAGGGATGGGGACTCCACCTGAGCTCCCTTTCCATGCAGGAATTGTCCCAGAATCCACCCTGAGCCTCCTCTGGCCCAGCCTGAGGCCGTTTCCTCACCTTGTTCCTCCCCTGCTGTGGGGTTGTCCCCATCATCCTTCCCCTGCACCCTCAGCTGAGAGTGCTGCTAAACCTCAGCCACCTGAACAAACCTGGTGCAGGAATTTAAAGATGTTTCACACACCACTAACCCCCTGAAGTCAGGTTTTATCTCTCAGGATGAGCTTTTATCACAGACAGCCACAGCGATTTCACGCTGTTTCGCTGGCTCCCGCCATGTCTGGGACAGTCTATCTTTAGTCTTGCCCGAGTTTATCTTGTTTCTGCTTTTAAAAAAAAATCCTCCTTCAGTAAATTTGACGTTTTTGTGTTTTCTGGTGTTTGTCCTCAGTGAAGGGATGGGTTGTTTTTACACAGAAGGTTTTGCTGGCTGTCAACAGCAGGGAAATTGTGTTATTGCAGGAACAGCTCCATTCCAACCCCAAAATGATTTCCTTGATTTGCAGTGCCACAGCCAAAAAAATTCAGCACAACAAAGTATTTGTTCCATGCTTGTTGCTCAGAAATCTGTGGATTAAAAACACCTCTGCAAGAGTTAGACTGGGTTTTTAATCTTTACTGTGCTTTTCAGCAAAGATATTCTCACCAGGGAATCTCCAGCACTGAAAAGGATCAATGTGGTGTAACCTGCGTGAGACCAACACCGGATTTTCAGGTTGTGAAGGGAATTATTGCACTGAACCATCCCATCCTGATGAGCTGAGAGTGAGGATGAGCTCGAGATCCCTCAGGAGCCATTCCCACATGGAAGGTGAGTTGTCTCCCTCCCTGGAACCTGGAGCATCTCGTTGCTGGCACTGTGGGGTGATGGATTTGCTGAGGGCTGTGGTGCTCGGCCCATCTCTGCCCCAGGCAGGGAGTGCAGCTGCCTCTGTCCCTCCACTGTCATTATCTCGCTTTATAAAAAGCCCCATGAGGTCATCAGGGGTTCAGCCTCCCGTGGAATGGTTTTCAAAGAAATGAGCTCAAAGTCTGCCAGACTCTTGGAGATGAAAATTATTTAATGAATAAAGGTTTCTTCCCCCTTGATCCCTCATTGCAGAGAAAAAGTGAATTAAGGAGTCTGGGTTATTTTGGACAGATGGAGGAGACAAAGGTGAAAGATTTGTGTGTGAGACTGGGGAGGGACTGGGGGCACCTCCAGCCTTCCTGGGGTGAGGGGGAGGGCAGGACCACGGCTTTCCTTAGCAATGGTCTGGAGTTAATCACAGAATTGTGGAATCAAAGAATGGTTTGGGTTCAAAGGGACCTAAAGATATCCAGATTCATTATCCAGGGGCAGGGGCACCTCCCACTGTCCCTGTGCTCCAGCCTGGCCTTGGGCACTGCCAGGGATCCAGGGGCAGCCACAGCAAATCTGGGAATTCCAGCCCAGCCAGGAATTCCTCATTCCCAATCTCCCATCCATCCCTGCCCTCTGGCACTGGGATCCATTCCCTGTGTCCTGTCCCTCCAGGCCTTGTCCCCAGTCCCTCTCCAGCTCTCCTGGAGCCCCTTCAGGCCCTGCCAGGGGCTCTGAGCTCTGCCTGGATCCTTCCCTTCTCCAGGGGAACATTCCCAGCTCTCCCAGCCTGACTCCAGCTGTCCCTGGTGTGAGTTGTTCAGGTAAGGTCCCCATTCCTGTCACTGCTGGGGTCAGTTCAGTTTGCAGGAGTTTCTGCAGGTCACCCCACTGAGGAGAAATCTCTTGGGAGAGCATGGCCCAGTGCCCAGTGAGTTGGGGGAGGTAATTTGTGATGTTATCACTCCTTATTGTGATTAAATGTCCCTTCATTGATGCAGTAACAAAGTTTGATTTTGGGTTGTATTGTCTGGAGCTGCTGCAGAGCAGTGGGAGCCCAGCAGATTCCTCGTGGCTGCTCAGTGCTGTTAATAATAGAGCAGAGAAGAATGACCCGTGGTGGCTGCTGTGCTGGTGACCTCAGAGCCGTGTCAGTGACCTTTCACAGAGCATTCTGCCCCTGGGAACTGCTGCTGCAGAGGATTCCTGGCCACGGCCAGCCAGCAGTCTTAATATTTTATGGACTGCTGCAGGTTGTATTTCAGGATATGAGATACCAGCCCAGCAATGCCAGGCAGGAATGGGAGGCACGTTGCCTTTTCTCCCCTCATTTTACAGTCAGAGGTGTTGGAATTTTTCATATAAATCTGTTCCTTTTAAATCAGCAGAGTGAGAGAGAATGTTTAATAAAACAAGTCTCAGACACAGGCTGCAGTTTGCTAAAGGCCACGGCCTTGGCCATGTGAGCTCTGGTTGAGCATCCTTCAGGGCGAGGAGGCTGGAGGTGCTTGGATTGTCCATCAGTGGGAAGGTTTGGTCATCCTGGGATTTCCTGAGTAGATTCATGGAGCTTTGATCTAAATCCTGACCTTCTTTTGCAGCAGCTTCAGTGATCTTTGGACAATCCTTGTCACAGCCCATGAAGTGCAGGTTTCATTTTCCACTGATGGTGGGAACTGCTCTGCAGTGTAGGGGCGTCACAGGGGCCTGGAGGCAGAGGGATCACAAGGACATTTCACTGGAAGCTCCACAAATGAACCCTGCACTGATTGGAAAACTGATAGTAACACTCTTCCTTCTTTCCCCCAAGGAGAAAAAAGGTGAAAAGGACTCAATCACAATTTTACCTCGATCACACCTTTGTATTCAGAGTTTGTTCCCTCTTGAGAAGAAAGTGTGTCCTTGGTAGAAAAAAGTTATGGAGGCCCTGGGAGTAAATATTGGATTTCTTCCCTCTGTTCTCACACAGGGCATGAACATCTTCCAGCAGCATCAGGGCAAGGGTTGAGCTGGAAAAGCAGCAGAAGTGATGCAGAGTGAAGGTGATGCTCTGCTCAAAGGCAGTGCTCAGCCCTGTGCCTCCATCCCAGAGGATCCACAGCAGGGAATGCCTCTGTTGGAGCTGAGTTCATCCATGCCTTTGTTGGTGGCTGCTGGAGTGATGTGGAAAGTTGGCAGGGCTGACAATGCCACGTGAAACCTTCCTGCTGCCCAGCTTTGTGAGAAGTGTGAGCTCTTATGAGATGATCTGAGAGTGCTCTGGGATAGAAATGAACCTGGTCTGGGTTATGGATTCTCCATAAATTGTTTCAGCTCTGTAACAAACAACAACTCTGCTCTAAATTCCCTGCAAGGAGTTCAGTGGGGGAAGGATGGAGGGTATGGAAACCAGTGGGTTTGAAAATGTGAGGTGAAATTTGAGGCTGGCATGTTGTGAAAACTGGAATGTGTCCTGATGGCAGCAGCTCTGTGGGGTGGGACAGTGGAGTGTGGGCACCTGATGGGGAGCACCAAGAGGGAATTCCTTCCAAGAAGGAATATTCCAAGAAGGAATTGTGTTTCCTCAGCAATAACCAGGCTGCTCCCAGCCCCATCCACTCTGGCCTGGACACTTCCATCCACGGATGGGACAATCCTGAACAGATCAATCTGTGTACAATAACATCTCTCACTGTAAGGATTTACAAAATGGGGCTACTAATGAAAAAGTTTGTCTTTCAAAGATAAAATATCTGAGTTCTTTTACTGCAGAGCAGTGAGGCAGAGGCTGCTCCAAAGGGACAAGTGTGGGAGGCAGGGTAAGAGCTGAAACTCTGGCTGCCAATCAGGGCTTTCCATTGGCATTTACAGCTGATATTTGTACCTCTGTTCTAAAAATATAAAAGTTTATTACTCTTATAAATAGCAGGAAGAAGAAAAGTTTTGGGAAGAACCTCACCTCCCTTTCCTTTTCAGTTTATAGTGAGTGATATCAATATTCCAAACCCTGAATATGTTGAGGTGGGTGCTGGATCTCAGCTTCCCCCATCAGCTCCTGTTCACAAATCTGATCAATACAATCAGAGCTGGCTTGGAATTCCTGAGGAGATTTGCCTTTGCTGGATCTCCTCTCTGATGAGCACCCGTGTCTAAGACCCTGTGGCTGTCCTGGGAGCATTAGCAGGGGAGATAAATCAGGCTGTTTGACATCATCTTGTGGATAAATATTTTCTTTTAGGATTCTCAAAGGCCCTAAGTAAAGAACAGGGGAGGCTGTGACAGATGCTGTCATGTGAGGAGAGCTCTCCTCGTGCCAGTGGCCCCAGTGAATATCTTGTGTCGATAACAGGATCTTTTACACTCTGATTTGATATCTTCAGTGTTGGGGGGTTTAAATATTAACCGAATTTTTAGGTTTCTACAAGCAGCTGGAGGTGCATTGGTCCATGTGATTTCTCTTTGCTTTATCAAATCTCATCACAAAAAAAGTTAACCAATATTTTGCACTTTGTTCTTCTTCTTTTCAGTTTGGGGTTTTTTTCATCACTTTGAATCACTTTTCATCACTTTCATCACTTTGAATCTTCTTTAAATTCAGTGTTTGAAATATTCTGGTGGGACACTTTCAATAGTAAAAACTTAGGGCTGACACCTAAACGATTTGATCGGTGAGGCCACAGTTCCTTCTGTGTCCAGGAACATTGAGAAGCATGAAATGAATTTTGGTTTCATACCAATATTTCTTTATTCCTCCTCTTCCAGCAAAGTGTTTTTGAGTCACAGCAGCACAGTGAGAGGTTGGTTTGGACACCACACAGCCCCTGCCTGGTGCTGCTGCTCACCCCATCCCAGCCCGTCAGCATCAGAAAATAAACCTGCAAACAAGACACTGCAGGTGATCCACTCACTGCCTCCAAGGATTTGTGATGATCTAATACTTTCTGTTAATACTTCCACTGAAGTAAAAGTGGAATTCTTGTTAGAATATGTATCCTTTCCTAAAAAAAGGAATTTTTGTTTGTAAGGCAAGTCCAGATCCTTGACAAGGTCTGTGCTCCCAGCCTGGCTTCACCCAGAAGACAAAAGATTGGTCAGCTGTAAAAAGAGAGAGGTCAGAGAAATAGATGTGTATTTGTTTTAAAGACAATCCTTTGCATTTGTTCAACCAAGCTCTTCACTTCATATTTTTTTTAAAAATGCTCTCCACAGTATCTCCACACATTAACCCAAAAGGTGCTGGGTAGAGGAGTGGGGATGGTGAAAAGAATGAGAAGGAACTCACTGCTGGTAGGTTAAAAATAGACACAGTGGCACAAATATGTATTTAAATGTCCTTTTTCAGTGATACAATGCTTGTTAAGGCCAGGTATGTCAGGAGGTTAAATACAGCACCTGGGATGTCAGGACATTCATCCATCATGCCCTGAGTGGCTCCTGTTGGATGAGCAGGACTGGTCAAACTCAATATTTAAATAAGTTAAATACAAGAAAATATTTTTCGCTTTAAATCCTTGTGATTGAAATGCAAAACAACATCTTTTTTTGGCTAAGGAGTTCTGCAGTGTTCTGCCTTCAGTTCAGAACTGCTGAGCACGTGCTCATTTCTGTGCCCTGGATAAATCTGGCCTGTGTTAACCTGGGGCAGAGCTGCCAGGCTCCACCTAAGGCACAGTTAATGCTTTTGAAATATCTGCCCCCCACAATGTCAAGTTCATATTCTCACAACAAAGTCAAAAGCCAGACCTGATGACCTTGGAGGTCTTTTCCAGCCTTAATGGCTCTATGGTTTTATGAATATTCCAGCAGAAATCAGAGTCGGACGTAAATTTTCACAACAAAGCAATAAATAATTAAAAAAAAGGAATATTAACCATTAGTATTCCCTTTACCTCACACATGTTTGGAGCAGGGAGGTTTGGAGTCCCCATCCCTGGAGGTGCCCAAGGAAGGCCTGGAGGTGCCACTGAGTGCTCTGGGCTGGGGACAAGGTGGGCATCGGGCACAGGTTGGATTTGATGGTCTGGGAGGGCTCTTCCAGCTTCGGGGATCCTGGGATTCTCCTTGCCCATGCAATGGTGAGAGTTTTGTCAGAGCTCTTCCTTGAGGTTTGGAGCTGAAGGAGCAAAGCAGCAAAATGCAAATTGAAATATTTTCTCCAGGGACCCAAGAGCATCCTCCTCCTCCCTTCATGCTCTGATGCCAGAACAAAAATCTTACATTCAGCCTGACTTTTCATTTCACCAATAATCCTTTTGGTTCTTAACCCCCTTCTGTAACTTCCATGGGTTATTCCATGCTTTTCTCCAGCCCTGAGCTGTGCTGCTCAAGATGTGCCACGTTTCACACCAAACACAGCTGCATTTCAGTGGCAGAAAAAGTGGTGCTGGCGTCCTGCGTGTCATTTTAGCCTTGCTTAGTGTCTTTCTAAATAAGATACTGAACAGCAGTGCAAAATGAAGGTGATGTTCCAGTAATGCAGGGCTTGCAGAGTGTCACTGAGGGAGAAATTGTTTGCAGGAACTTCCAGGGTTGAGCTGGAAATGACAATAGTGAATTACACGTTCAATAAGGAAAGCTGGCCCTTGGCTCCATGAAGATTGGGTGTTGATGATGAAGATGTCACGTTTTGCATCCATTCTACTGAGAAGCAGCACTGGGGAGGAAAAGGAGCCCCTGAGTTATCCTGGAATGCACACACGGAGGATGGGGATCAGAGAGCAGCAGGTTATGCTGAGGTTGCTCTCAGGAGACTCCACCAACGCTCTGTGCTAATTTCAAAAGATGGTAAGAAAGTGAAATAAACAGAAATCAGATTAAAAGGGGAAGGGCTGCCTTGTAAAGCAAAATGCAGAGTAATGGAAAGTGGCTTGCCCAAAGGAGACAGGGAGGGGTCTGCACTCTAAAATATTTGGCAGTGGTGAATGAGCTATGATATTTCATCTGGATATAGATATGAACTTCTGGAAAGATTTAAGGAAAAAGATGTCTCTCCAGGGCTCCTGACAGTCATTTATTGAGTTTTGTGATGGAGCACATGGAAAGGGATCATTGTTGATGCTGGCTTTTGGATGCACCTCCCTGAAGAACCAAAGTCAACTCTGTCAGTTGAGTGATCCCCTAAGGAGTCACGTCTGTTATCATCACCCTGGTTCTGCTCCGTACATCACAGCATTCCTGACCTTCCAAAATACCAGGGTAGCTCCCCTGTCACTCAATCTGTTTATCAACCCTTCTTGGACTCCCTTCACCAGGGGTGCTGGCTCTTTGTTGGGCTCCTTCCTTGCAAAAACTCTCTTTTCACCTGTTCCTGGGTCTGCGTGTTCAGCTACCAAACATTTCACAGGTGAGAAAAATATTGACACCTGATCTGCATCAAGGTGAAAAAGCACTTCAGGTGTACTGATGGGGTGAAATTAAAGACGTGTTTATACTAAAAATTTAGACATGATTACAACAAAAATTCAGTTTGCAGTGTGGACTCCTCAAGCTCAGAGATTCTTGAATTTGGATGGTGTTTATTCAGGTATAAAATAAGAATGAAACTGCCTCCATCAATTGAAATTCAATGTTATTCTCAACTCTGATAATTATGGTTTTTTCCATTGGGTTTCCATTTCTCCCTTGGCTTTGCCTGGGGCTCCATCTCAGCGAGCCCTGCTGAGGTCCAGCCAAGCTCTGGAGTGTTTTGGGTTTCCTGAGGAGCCCGGAGGTGCCCAGCTCCCTTTCCCTGATGCTGCAGGGAACAGGTGGCCTCCTGCGGGGTCACCGGGTATATTTAGGGATGAAACTCGAGCGGGCTGGAGCCAGATTGGCCGTGGGGGCCACACACGTCACCGGGAGCCGCTGAACCCCCTCGCTGTCGCCCAGTGCTGCTCAGGAGGGAACACTGGAGAGCCTTTGCTCCAAAGGATATTTACTGGATGTCACTGGTAAGGGCATTTTAAATGCATTTCACTTCTTCTCCTCACAACAGGACCTTGAGCTGTTTCCCCACTGTAGTTTTCTGGGAGTAGCTGTCGTGCTTTGCCCGTGGAAATCAGGTTTTCTGTCTGAACAACCGGCTGCAGATTGGAGGAGGAGGAGGGAAAGACCTGGAATGGGGTTTGGGAGTTCAGCTGAAGGTTATAACAGTGACAGGCTGAAGAGATTGTGTTTATGTGCAAACCCTGTTTCTTGAGTTTATTCATGCACCTTGGCCTACCTTTTCATGGGACCTGCCACTCGTTATTTGAGTTATTCTTGATTTCTTTTAATAGTTCACAATACGCTTTTCCAATTAATTTTTTGGCCATTTTTCTCAGCCCATTGGGACTAAAAAGGGCCAGTATTCCATGTTCCTATATTTAACCTGCATGACTTGACTTCCCTTGCCTCAGAAGGAATTGCAGTTTAGGCAGCTAAACCCAACCGCCCCGTCAGTTGGCAGGATTAGCTTACACGGCAAATATCCCTGGACTCAGGAGCAGCTGTTCCAAAGCCTCATCCCCTCCCAACATTAGAAACAGGGCTGCAGACTCGGGTGGAAAATTGTAGCTTTGCCTCACAGCAAAATCAGTGTGGTAATTAATTCGTTCAAAGGTTCTGACACTAATCTGTGCTTTGTACTTCAGCCAACTCTATGGATTTTCATCTCTTCCAGGTCTGAAGAAATAGAGAGAAAAAAGCCACAAGAGCTTAAAAAAAAAAAACCCCAGAGCATCTCTGTTGGCTGATGCTGGGAACACAGAAATTGCCTCGTTAACCTAAGGTCACTTAAAAAAATATTTACAATATTTTTTGACATTATGCTCTCACTTATGAATGAATGTGGTAGAATATAAAGCTCCCAGTCAAACAGGAGCTCGAATGATATCATGAAATAGCACAGAATAGTCACAGAGAAAAGGGAAATGCTTCAGATAATTCTGTTGTAATGAAAACATCACGTTTCAAGAGATCTCTTCTTTTTTATTTTCATTGGATCCAGTGTTGGTGTTATAACTACTGGAATGAAGTATTTGTCCAAAATTGTAATTTGTATCAGTAAGTTTGAAACTTAATCCGGTATTTTTCCTTAACAGTCCAAGTAATGCCAGATCCCAACATTATTTAGGGTCTGACCAGTTACTAACCATGACCCCAGGTGCTTTATGAGCTTGATTTTTACCTTCTCATGGTATTTTCACTCCTGGGCTAATACTGTTTATTCACATTTTCACCTGCTGCGTGACCAGTGAGTGGGGGAGAGACAGAAGCAAACCCTCAGCATGGAGGAAGAAGAATATGAGGAAGTTGTGGAGGTAAGAAGGAAATGTGAGAGTGGAAATGTTTGTTTCCTTGTGACTGAATACATTAATCACCTCACTGAGGCACTGCTCGGGAGCAGAGGTTGCTGTTTGCTCTCTGAAGATTAGGGGATGATTAGATAGCTATTAAATGGTTTCATCAGTAAAACAACATCAACAACAACAACAACAACAACAGTTGCTCTCGGTGGAGCAAAGTCTCCTGGTTCCTGTCATAGTTGCTCAGTTTAAATAAGGACTGGAACCATCCCACACTCCCAGTGCGAGGCTTTCTGATTACTCCCTGCGTAATTATAGATGCCCTGGGCCAGCTCTTTTCCCTCCTGGCTTGCCCTCTGTCACCCAATCCATGCAGGAGAGGACGACTTTGGAAGCCCCTTTCTAGCCCTGCCTCTGCAGAAACACAGCAGCTCTGAGCCACCAGGGGACCACGAACCTGAGGCACGGCAGAGATGGAGCCAGGTTTAGGTGACAGGACGAGGGGGGAGGACTTTAAACTGACAGAGGGTAGATTTAAATCAGGTATCAGGAAGAAATCCTGCCCTGTGAGGGTGCCCAGAGAAGCTGTGGCTGCTCCTGGATCCCTGGAAGTGCCCAAGGCCAGGCTGGAATAACCTGGGATACTGGGAGCTGTCCGTGCCCATGACAGGGGATTGGAACAGAGGATCTCTAAAGTCCCTTCCAACCCAGGGCATTCTGTGATTCCATGATTCTATGTCCAAGGATTAATTCACCAGTAGATCTTTTAAACTCACAGTTAGATGCAGAATTATTTAATCTCAGGAAACTGAATAAAAAATTTCCCAGGAACTGGGCAACTACACCTGGAGCCAGGGGAACAACGACTTTGCTATTGAAACAGTACAGGAAATGAACAGTGTGGTCCTACTTGTTGTGCTGCTACTGCTCTGAAATTAATTTATGTGTTACAAAATACACAAAGCCTTGTAAAAAATCCCTCAGCGTTTGAGGAAAAGAACATGAGTACAAATACAAACATCCTACAACTCACTGCCACCACACTGTGTTCAGTGGACTGTTGATTTCAGGAGGTGTGAGGGCACTGCCAGCTTTATATATTTCAAATAGTGAAGGAAGTAAAGCCAAATGATTTGCCAGTCAGAGTAGTTAAATGCACTACTATAAGTGTCACCACTCATAAAGTCCATTTTAAAGACATTTTACTACCTAGCTACAATAACACCAACCCTTCATTAAATTTCTTATTACCACGCTACTTGTAATTGCCTTTATGCTTCCTGTGCATTGTCTGCTCTCTGTAATGAACATTTATTTGCTCTCATTGTTGATTTATTCCAGCAGGAGTTATGGTATTTTTGGCTTTTTGTTCACACAGCCCCATTTCATCCTTTGTTTTTAATTTTCAATGATCACTTCTCTGTAACCACATACCTTGGGCAGAACAAGGAGGCACTGCTTCAGTAGCTTCCCTCGGGATACTCGTGGTGAAATGCTAAATAAGAGAGAAAAAACAGCATCTGGTACAATTTTAAACCTTTCCAGAATTTCCTTAATTCCTGTATCAATCTAAGATTTTTAAACCTATGAGTTCTATCAGAAGTTCATCTGCTGAAAGAGTAGGATATGATTGTTGGATATTGAGAGGATGAGGCATCCCCGAGGATTTTAAGATGTTATTTTTTAACTTTCTCTGGAATTTTGAGCCATTACTTGATATTGTAGTTGTCTTGTGATGTGCAAAAATCCACAGTGAGCGATACAAACTTTTTCTACTGAGGGACTTGAGTGTTTTTGGAAGGTTTTGTGAAAGACTTTGCAGGGGGTTTTGTGGAAGATTTTGTAGGAAGTTTGTGAAAGGTTTTGTAGAAAGTTTGCAGAGGGTTTTGCGGAAGGTTTTCCAGAGGGTTTTGTAAAAGGTTTTGTCAAAAGTTTGTGGGAGGTTTTGTGGAAAGCTTTGCAGACGGTTTTGTGGATGATTTTGTAGAAAGTTTGTGAAAAGTTTTGTGAAAGGTTTTGTGGGAGGTTTGTGGAAGGTGGATCCAGCGTGGAAATCACCTCAGAACAGCCCAGGGAAGTACGGCTTGATCACTAGAACTAACTTTGACAAAGAGCTCTGAGAAAGGGTCTTACATTTTAACAAGAAATTCTTTAGGTTCAAAGCGTTTTCCATTCCCGCACTTGTGGCAAGCGATCCCGAGCAATTACCTCTGAGGCGATTTTCCAACAGAAAACCCGCATTTTCCGTTTTCTCATTGTGGGAGCGAAGCACATCCCGCACACAGCGGGTGCTGTTCCTTTGCTGTCAGCAATGTTTTTAAAAGCTTTTTCCCGTCGTGTTTCTGAGCGGGGCAGGTGCTGAGGGCCGATGCCCCGGCGGTGCCCGCGGCCCCCTCAGAGCGGCCGCCATTTGTCGCGGGACGGCGCCACCGCGCGGCCGCGGGCGGGAAGGGCGCACGGGGAATAAAATATCCCCGATTTCCGACAAAAACCTCCCCTGGCAAAACTAGAGGTTGTTTCTGATTGTCCTGTCGATTATCCCCTGCGAGCAAAGCCCGACTTGGCTGCGCCCTCCTGTCAGGGACTGTGCAGAGCCACAAGGTCCCGCCTGAGCCTCCTTTGCTCCAGGCTGAGCCCCCTCAGCTCCCTCCGGAATTCTCCAGCCCCTTCCCAGCTCCCTCAGGAATTCTCCAGCCCTTTCCCAGCTCCCTCAGGAATTCTCCAGCCCTTTCCCAGCTCCCTCCGGAATTCTCCAGCCCTTTCCTAGCTCCCTCAGGCTCTCCCGGTGCTCCAGATCCTTTCCCAGCTCTGTTTTCCCGGCTGGGAAAGATGCTCCGCTGGATGTGGTGCTCACAAACAAGCCAGAAATGGTGGAAAATGCAAAGATCAAGGGCTGCAGTGGCCACGGGACGATGGAGCTGAAGATCCAGGGAGCAGTGAGCAAAATAAGTGGAATTATCCCAGACTTTGGAAGAGCAGAATTAGGACTGTTTGGGGAAGATCCCGTGGGAAACAACGAAGAGGCTCAGGGGAATTGTGTGGAGTGGAGGAACAGAGGAAAATCACACAAAAAAAGAAATATACCGAAGGTGGAAGCAGCAACGGACAAATTGGGAGAAACTTAAAAGACATAGAACATTACAAACTCTATTCCTACATCCATCGGCAATGTTGAGCTGGATTTGGTCCTCAGGAAAGGCAAGAAGGAAAATCCAGGGAGCTACAGGCTGGCGAACCTCGCTTTGTTCTTTGGGAAAGCTGTGGAGCATAATCCTTTGAGAAGCTATTTTTAAACACATGAAAGACATGAAGGTCGTGTGGAGAAGTGAACATTGAGTTATCAGGAGCAATCTCTGGCTGATGAACCTAATTTATTTTTATAATGAGTTCGCAGCTGCAGTGGACCAGGGGAGACCAGTGAAGGCTGTGTGCCTGGGCTGCTTTAGGGACACTTCTCGTTGTGGTTGTGTCCCCAAATTTATGACATGTGGGCAGTAAAATGGGTAAAAAATCAGCAGGCTCAGAGTTGTGGTCAGCAAAGTTTAATTGGCAGCCAGAAATTATTGGTGTCCTTGTAGGAACAACTCTGAGGACAACAGTCGTGAGTGTCACCAAATAAAAACCCGGGAAAATCCTGGGCTTTAAATGCTGATTCTTTTACTGTGATATCAGTGTCTTCCCTCTTGTGGGTAAAATTAGATAACAATCCTTCATTAATTATTTGGACAATGATTAGTTGAGGGACGTATGGAATAAAACTCCAATCCTTATTGCAAAATGTGAACAGATATTGAGAATTACCAAGTGCTTCCATGAGTACCTGTGAAAGTCCTGTTTCCCAGAAGTGTGTTTTTAAAACAGCTTCACAGAAGCTACAATTTCCTGATCTGACCTAACGATGATTTTCTTTTTCTCTTTCTTTCAAAGTACTACATTGAGGAGACAGTTATTGAGGAGGGTGAGCCACACGAGGTAAAGGTCCCTGCCACGCTGCATGTAGTGCATAAATGCATGTAATTAACATGGAACACTTAATTAGTGGCCTTTTGTATTCTGAGGTTTAATTTTTCACATTAAGCACACAAATATCAGTGAACAGTTGCTCCTTAATATTTTATTTTCGCTTCAATCACCTGCTGTGTGATGATCTAAGATCAGTTTACGTGTATCAGTTCTGTTCCCCTCACCTTCTGTAATTTCACTGAAAAATTACAGTTTTGCAGATTTTTCATCGTATCGCTGGTAACCAATATTTGGGTCACCAAGGAGTGATTGCCATAATTTGAAATTCTGCTTCTAAAACAGATATAACCCAGCTCCCTGCTGTGTGACCATGAGCTATTCTTTATGGCACGGGCTAATGCAGAAACAGAAGTTATTAATTGTTTAATTCTTGGTGCATTTTCAGCTCTGTCTCATTGATGCAAATAACTGTCACAACTCTGACCTTCATGAATTCCTTTTTAAAGGCTAATTTTTTATGAAGCTAATTGATACAAGATAAAACCTGACACTTATTTGGGGGATTTTGGAGCACGTTTTTTTAGTTGTGATAATTATTTTTAGATGGTTATCATTAGAATCTTAGCATTAAAATTATTGCTTGCAGCATGACTGTGTTGATAAACAAGTGTATAAAGCATTTTAATTGATTGGGAATTAATGCATGTAGAGCAGAGGCAGGTGGAGCTCCACTCTCCCAGACCCTCTGGAGAATAATTCCATGAGTTTGATGCAGGAAGCAGCCAGAGAATTCATTCCTTGTGGGTGTTTTTAGGGTGGGTGATGTGTAGGGAGCACAATGGGTAATCCCAGTAGGAAAAGTGTCCCTGATTTTCTGTCTGCACGTGGATCTGGATGACAGCACAGCATCCTTTCACCAGTTCAGGGGGGTGGAAAACATTTATCCTAATGAACTTTTACAGCTGTAAAACAAGTGATTATTTAATTTCTTTAATCTCCATGTGATCACTGAGATCACTGAGACCACCAGCACAAACTACTCAGGCCCTGAGACCACAACAACCTATAGAGCTGAGCACACCTCGCTCAGAGTGGTGAAAAATGCTTATGATAACGAACTTTTACAGCTCTAAAACAATTGATTATTTAATTTTTTTAATCCCCAGGTGGTCACAGAGATCACTGAGACCATCAGCACACATTACTCAGGCCCTGAGACCACCACAACAACCTACACAGCTGAGCACACCCTGCTCAGAGCAGTGAAAAAACTTTTACAGCTGTAAAACAAATGATTATTTAATTTCTTTAATCCCCATGTGGTCACTGAGATCACTGAGACCATCAGCACAGATTACTCAGGCCCTGAGACCACCACAACCTATAGAGCTGAGCACATCCAGCTCAGAGTAGTGAAAAATGCTTATGATAACCAACTTTTACAGCTGTAAAACAAATGATTATTTAATTTCTTTGATCTCCATGTGATCACTGAGATCACTGAGACCATCAGCACAGATTACTCAGGCCCTGAGACCACCAGCACCAGCTATCCAGCTGAGCACACCCTGCTCAGAGTGGTGAAAAACGCTTACGATAATGAACTTTTACAGCTCTAAAACAAGTGATTATTTAATTTCTTTAATCCCCAGGTGGTCACTGAGATCACTGAGACCATCAGCACAGATTACTCAGGCCCTGAGACCACCACAACCACCACCACCTACACAGCTGAGCACACCCAGCCCTCCGGGGAGGATGCAGCCCCTCCCATCAGGAAGAAGACGATCCGGACAAAAGTGGACCCATCCAAGTTTTTGACACCTTACCTGGAACACAGCAATAAAATGAAGGACCTTTTCAGCGAGGTGGGCAGCCCCATGTCTCTTATTTCTTGAGGAGCACCAGCTTTTAAGATGTTTTACAGGGATTGTTCAATGGTTATGTTGCAAATAACTGGATTTATCAATGCTAAGCTCATGGGGAGAATAGAATAAATTAGAGGTGATCCAAATCAGGCTAAAGTTAGAGATGGATTTCTTCCTGTTGTGTCTGATGGAATACACTCAGTTGGCTAAAATAAGCAGAAGTGCAAATCTAATTGAGTGATTCTAGTTGATATTATTGAATAATCTGCCCTGAATTCCTGTCCTAACTGGATAAATATGACAATAATTGCTAATACAGTTCTGCCAGAGCTCGGGGATATGTCTTAATTATTTTATCATGATTTTCTTCCAGAACAAGTACAAAGAAAAATTCAGAAAAGAAAGAGGAAAGCCATATGCTTCCACAATTGATACCCCAGAAATCAGGAGGATCAAGAAAGTGCAGGACCAGCTCAGTGAGGTGGGTAACAACTGCATTTCTAGCATTTCTAGGTTCATCCAGCTTCTGGGTGTTTATGTGAAGGGTGAAAATGTCAATAATATTTTAATTTTTTAAAAAATCAGTCAGTTTTATTGTTGAATAAATGAATTTCTGCACTGTTCCAGGTTAAATACCGCATGGCTGGGGAAGTTGCCAGAACCATTTGCCACGTGGATGAAAAGGCCATGGACATAGAACATGCCAAGAAAGTGTCACAGCAAGTGAGCAAGGTGAGGGGCTTCTGACTTTCCCAGCACTGCTGGATGCTGAGGTTACTGATGAGAGCAAAGTTTTGAGCTCAGGGTGCTAAAGCAACGTTTATCCAACAGTTTAGAAGCACAGGGAGGGGTAGCAGAGAAGTTGGTAAGGCAAATATAAATATAATCTAAAATATTTCCAGCTGCTCTCTTCAAATATTACTGCTCTGAGACTTTGATTTAAAAAAAATCTTTAAAACAGGCAGTTTATTCACAAAATTAAATATTTTTTTAATGATAGAGTGACCAACTTGCTGATCTTTCCTTCCAGGTATTATATAAACAGAACTGGGAGGAGAATAAGGACAAGTACCTGCTTCCCCCTGATGCTCCAGAGCTTGTGAATGCAATAAAAAACACAGCAATGTTCAGCAAGGTAAGGAAAAATAACCACAGCTCCCAGCAGCTGGAGTGAAAGAAGCTTTCAAAGGCAGAAATTAATTCATAATGAGCATTCTGGCATTTTTCTTGTAGAAACTCTATACTGAAGACTGGGATGCAGACAAAACCTTGTTTTACCCCTACAATGACAGCCCAGAGCTCAGAAGGGTGGCACAGGCTCAGAAGACTCTGAGTGATGTGAGTATCAAAGCAGGGATTTGCATGGAGGTACCAAAGGCTGCTGGGTTGAGGTGTAACCTGCGAGATGCTGTGGGCTTTGATCAGCTATAAAAGCTTCACAATGGAACAGAAAATAAAAGTGTGGGAAGTGTGCACTGATAGCTCTGATGGCAGTGGTATTTTGTAGATAAAGCTGTATTTGATATCAGAGTACAAAGTAGAGAATATCAGAGTATAAATCCGTTGGCAATTTGATTCTGGATTAGGAATGAATGGAAGAATTAATTTGTTAAATCAGCAGGAAGACCTCAAGCATCTCCTCAAATGCAGAAACTCTCAGGGTTATCTCCAAGTCCAGTTCATTATTGTGGGTCTGCAAATCTGCCTCTGAAACAGTGATAAGAGAAGGAAGGAATTGGTGGGACTGGGATCTGCTGATATTTAGATACCTAGAACTCTTCATTGAGAATTTCAGCTCTCACTTGAAGATTCCAGTGAATTCTGCAGATGTTCAGAAGTTCCCTGGTAATGCACAGATTAAAGAGCTCCTGCTGCAGGGGCCATGGACAGAACTTTTTTTTATTAATGTGGTGGGAGCAGAGTTCAGTGCTGTGATGCTCAAATAAAGGTTTATTTCTTCCACACTTCCAGATTGTCTACAAAAAGGGGCACGATGAAAGGAAAGCGAAATTCACCTCTCTGCCAGACCCCCCTGATGTGGAGCTGGCCAAGAAGGTGTCACGGCAGCTGAGTGATGTGAGTAGAACCTGCTCCCAAACCTCCCTCCTGCAGGTCCAGAGGCAAAAAGGGACCTAAGGAAAGGGAAAGCAAAAGGAAAAACACACAGGAAGACCAAGTTTTGCTAGAGAAACTGGGCCCAAGCTGCAAAATCTTGTGAGGCAGAAGCAGGGCTTTAACTCCATTCAGAATTTAACTATTATTCATTTTTAAAAATTTACTTTCGTGTGTATTGAAAATTATCTGCTCTTTAAGATTAGAGAGTCACAGTATTCACTTAGGGTGGAGAAACCACTAAGAAAATTGCACTGAACCCCTTTGGAAGGTAAAATAATTAATTTCTAGAAAATGTCCTTAATCTTATTTTTCTTTTCTTTTTTCTTATTTTTAGCTTAAAAGCTAAATTGTCATCAAGAAAAAGATTTAACATGAAAACCAAAAGTCAGTACCATAATTCTTTGAAATGAATAAAATCATAAGCTTTGTAGGTATCTCCAAAATTATTAAATGTAGAAATTTGTTAAGATTTTTTTTGCATATATATTCTTTATCAGTGTTAAAAAGACATTGGAGGAGTTTTATTTCTTATGGTAAGTAATGCATCTATGGCTGAAAATGCACCTGGAACACTGAGAGAAAACTCAGGTGTTTTGTTGTTAGACAAATTCTTTGAACATTTGATACTTGATTTTCTGTGAGCTTGAATAAATAATAGAAATCACAAATGCCAGGGCATTTAATTATATATATATATATATATAAATACATTATATATATATATATATATATGTATAATTATATATATAACTAAAAAGGATCATTTAAAAGGTTCACTTATAACCAGTTCCAGCAGCAATACCAGTAAATTCTGACTTAATGGGCAGCATCCCAATATTATGTGACCAGTGAGAAAACAGAACTGAAAGAATGTTCTAGAGATGATTTATTTATCCTTTTTAGGTCAGGGAAGGTACTCAGAGAAATGGCTTAACACTGAAATGGTTTGGTCAAATCATATTTAAGGTGTTTTTGACCATATCTGCTAAAACAGTTCTGAGGCAGGTGTAAAATATGAAGCAGCTTTCATCTTTGGAAGATTAATCTGTCAAGTGACAATGGAGCTATGTTTTGGGGATTTAATTTTATTGCTTTGTTTCCTTATAGGTTATTTACCATGAGGACTATAAAAACAAAATCAAAGGCAAGTGGAGTCAGACTCCGTGCTATGACGTGGCAGTTGCAAAAATGAATGCAGAAAATCTGAGTATGGTGAGTGAATCCTGCAGAAAACCTTCAACAGCTTTATCCTCGTTTATGTTCCTGTGGAAAATCCTGATGCTCCATTTGAGGCACTGCTTATTTCCTAACTAATCCCTGTTGTAGATGTCTAATTCACAATTAGATGATGTGCTGTTTTCTCTCGCTGTTCCTAACAGAGGAAATACCAGGAAGACTTTGAAAACATGAAAGACCAAATCTACTTCATGCAGACTGAAACTCCAGAGTATGAAGCCAATAAACGAGCTTCAGACAACGTCAGCAAGGTGAGGGACCTGTGTGCCACCTGCTCAGCTTGGGAGCAGTTCTCAACTCACGCAGATTTGTGCTGAAATTGTTTTGGCAAGGCCTTTCATGGTCCTTTGCCACCATAAATGGAATAACAGGGGTGTTTTTCCAGAAAAGTTGAAGATTGTATCATAAAATAGATTGATACCACAGAATGGTTTGGGTGGGAAGGGACCTTAAAGACCACCCAGTGCCAACCCCTGCCATGGACAGGGACACCTCCCACTGTCCCAGATTGGAGTGCTCCAATCTGACCTTGGACAATGCCAGGGATCCAGGGGCAGCCACAGCTTCTCTGGGCAATCACACACATTCATGGGCATTTGGCTTTTAACACTGATTTTTAAAACCTCTTCTTTTTTTTGTTCTTATTCTTTCAAGTTCAAATACAGAGCAGACTATGAAAAGAAAAAAGCTGTTGCAGATTACAACGTGCTCCCTGCTACAGAGAACCCATTGCTGAAGCAATTAAAAACTGCAGGAAATATTCTGAGTGATGTGAGTATTATCAAAGTGCAGCTGCATCATTTTCAGTCATGGACCAGAAACCAAACCCATCATTTCTTCACAAGGCTTCTCCTTTGGGTCTTGTAGTATTTTTAGTTTTTTAGACCCATATTTGTCACGAGATAGCAGCAGCCAGAACAATTCAGGTAAAGAATGATTTCTCCACAGATGAGTGGCGTGTGGATGGCTAATTAGTGGATAGCTCATTTAGATCCTTGTGGATAATGAATCACAGGAGGACACTTCTTCCCATAATGTTTTAAGGAATTTTATCATAATAATGATAAAATAGATGGTGCTTTTACATATTTTTATATTATGTTCTGGTTATTTGCTGTAATGGTTTTCTTAGTCCCTGTTTTATTTATATGAAAGGAGATTGATTATCTCTCAGTGTCAGGAGTTCAAAAACCATTAGTCAGACTTTTCTGTCTTCCTTTACAAACCTAAAAAAAGTAATTTTTAAAACCCATTGGGAAAACAGTGCCATCTCTTTCTCAGTCCTGTGGGAAAGCTTTTCTTTGGAACTGTTTCTCAGTTTCACTCTTGTCATTTTTAACGTGGTGGGGGTGACTTGCAGTGAAATCTCCCGCATGATCTGGCATTATTTGATTTGCAGAAATTATATAAAGAAGCCTATGAGCAGTCCAGAGGAAACAAGATGAATTACTGTGAGACACCCAAGTTCCAGACTGATGCTGCTCTGAAGAACTTTTCTGAGGTAGGTATTTCATTTGGGGTTTATCCTTCAGTACTGACCCTCTGGGTCACTTCTGCTTCTCAACCCATGGTTCTTTTTGGCAGGCAAGATACAAAGATGCATATCAGAAGAATATTTTGGGGCACTACTTGGGCAGCTTTGAGGACCCACAACTCACCCACTGCATGAAGGTTGAAGCTATGAAAAGTGATGTGAGTGTGGCAGTGGCTCTGTTTTCCCCATCGCTCTGGCAGCTCACACAAAGCTCAGCTGTGGTTCCTTACTCAATGTTCCTTCTGTTCCTAGAAAAATTACAAAGCAGATTATGAGGAGGAAAAGACAAAGTGCTACTTCCCTCAGACCATAACTCAAGAGTATGAAGCAATCAAGAAGTTGGAGCAATGTAAAGATGTGAGTACAGGACAGCAGTGGTTCACTACAGAAGAATTAACTGAGCAATCCCTCAATATCAATGGTTTTGAGTTTGGCCTCATTGCCACATGTGACTTAAAAAAAAAATCATCTTCATTTCTCTTTTAGGGCCTTTTGTGACATCTAGTGAGCAAAACAGATATAGCACAATCCTTTTTATAACAAGTAAACCCATGAGATTAGAGCAATAGTGCCAAAATGAAGAATGAACCTCAAGCATTCACCTGTTTACATCAATATTTAAAAAATTAATACTTGAAAGTACTGAAGTTAATTTATTAATAATTTTATTTAATTTATCAACACTTGGAAAATACTTCATATGCATTTTCTAGAAATGTTTTTGTATCTTCTTTCAGTACACCTACAAAAAGCATCCTGATCAAACCAAATTCACTTCAGTGACCGACTCTCCAGTACAGAAACAAGCAGAGATCAACAGCAAACAGCTGAGTGATGTAAGTAAACTTTGGGAACACCCTGACATTACCAATTTCTGCCCTGTGCCCCCCTCCACTTCATCCTCCAGCTATAAGAGCCCTCCTGAAATAATTGTGTGGGTGAATGTGTGCATTCACAATTTTAATCCAGCAGAAAATCACCTGGAAATCAGACTTTTTCAAATAATTTTTCAATTCTCAGTCTCTAAATTGGGCTGTTAAATTTCTTTCTTTCTTTCTTTTCCTTTGCAGATATTGTATAAATCCAAAGGGGAAGAAATTATTCACAAGTACCACCTCCCTCCTGATGTGCCCCAGTTCATCCAGGCTAGAGTTAATGCCTACAACATCAGTGATGTGAGTATATTTTGAATTTCAGCACCATGAAGCTCTCCACTGATGGTATCAGTTTTATTGCCTTTGTGATGTTAAAATTTTTTTGTGGCATTTTCAGCCTTCCAGGAATGAGATAAAAACTGACATCTCCCTTAACAGCCTTGGAATTTTAATAGTCTGGCCAGACTGATTTAAAAAAAAATCAGCCAGGCTGCTTTCCCCAGTCCCTTTAGAGCACAAAGCCTGAGTTTGAAGCTAACAGGAAAAAATTTCTGAACGTTCAGTCAAATGAAAAAGGGTTTTGCATAAGAAAGGGCAAAAATGCCACTGATAGAGTTTGTCTAAACAAAAATTGCAAAAAACACTTGTGGAGTTCATGATTATCTTTGTAGCAGATTTATTTGTTATACTAGAATTTTAATTGATGTGCAGGTTAACTTTTTTCCTTGAAATTATGGGGACTAAACTGGATATTTTAATCCCTGTAACCACAATAAGACCACGGGCTTAAACTCTTTATTAGAATTGCTATTCCTGACACTGCAAACTCTTCCCTTTTTCCCCTCCAAGGCTAACTACAAAGCAGACTGGAAGAAAACCATTGCCAAGGGCTATGATCTGAAACCAGATGCCATTCCAATTATTGCTGCTAAAGCTTCTCGGAATATTGCAAGTGATGTAAGTGGGATTTCCACCCAGTGGAACACACACCCCTCCTTAATTTAATTATTTATTATTATTATTATTATTCACCTGTGCTGGAGATGTGTGCTCCTGCTTTAACAAAAGGTTACGAGTGACTCTTCATTCCCCTCTTGAACATCCTCAGTTGAATATTGGGATATTGAATTATTTGGTGAGGTTGTTCAATAATTTATTATTATTATTATTACAGTCTTAATTAAAAGCTAAATGTCCCTGGGAGTCACAAGCCTGTGTCAGTGACAATGGTGAGGGAGGGCTTGTAGCTACAGATGTGGGTTGAGACATGCACCAGGTGTCAAGAGAAGCTGTAAAATCCAATAATCCTCTGCTTTTTTGACCTAAATAATCCTGTGCTGTCGTAAAAACCACTTAGGAGGCTACAGAATGAGCTGCAGCATTAATACTTTGAATCTCAGTGTTTGAAACCCATCCAGAGGGTGTTTCCTCTTTCCCAAGTGGTTGAAGCTGTTTTTTCTTTGTCTCTAGTACAAGTACAAGGAATCCTATGAGAAAGACAAGGGCAAACAGGTCGGGTACCGGAGCCTGCAGGATGATCCCAAACTCGTTCACTACATGAACGTGGCCAAAATCCAATCGGATCGGGAGTACAAGAAGGATTATGAAGTCACCAAGACCAAATACCACACTCCTCTGGATATGTTCAGTGTCACAGCTGCCAAGAAAGCCCAGGAAGTGGTGACAAACACTGGCTACAAGCAGCCAATTCACAATTACACCCTCCTGCCTGATTCTGTGAACCTGGAGCTGTCCAGAAACGTGATGCAGCTTCAGAGTGATGTATGTCATCAACAATCAGCTCCATTTTTAATTCTCATCATGACTAAGTGACATCATTAACCTTTTAAGGCTAAAACAATTAATTTACATAATCCAATGTATTATACTGAATTAACAGTGGGTTGGGATGTAAATGACTGGTCTGGAACCATTTCTTTTCCAAATAATGTGAATTTATATTTGAGAATATTTCTCTCTCTCTCTCTCTCTCTCTATATATATATATAATATATATATATATCTCAAATAATATTTGAGAATAATGTGTAGCTCTTAAGTTCTAGGGAATTTATCTAGCAAGTAACAACTTCTTTTATATCTCTCCATATTTGGCTTATTCCCAGCAAATGAGCATGCTTTACTAACTGATGTATTTTTGTAATCAGATTTTAATTACTGTGATTTTATTTCTCCTAAATACTGACTCTATCATACTTAAATTTTAATTAAATCTCAATTGCCACTCAAAAATGAACAACCATGAGCAGCTTTAAGGCCTTACCTCTTCTATGTATAGAGACACTATTTTTTCTTGCCTCACTGTGTTTTTCTTGTTCATTTTTGAAAAGAATCTGTACAAATCTGACTTCAATAACTGGCTGAGAGGAGTTGGCTGGGTCCCAATTCAGTCTCTGGATGTGGAAAAGGCCAAGAAAGCCACGGAGATCCTCAGTGAGAAGAAATACCGGCAGCATCCCGACCAGCTGAAGTTCTCCATCCCCATGGATGCCATGGAGCAAGTGCTGGCCAAGCAGAATGCCAAGACCATGAACAAGGTGGGGAGTTGTTGGATTGACCCAAACTTGGGGGTTTTGTCTTGCAGAGTTGTGGGGCAGGGTGCATTCCCACTGGAATTATTGAAATTTCCAGTGGATGTTGTGGTTCCTTGGTTCAGACTGGACACTGAGAGATCACAGAAGCCTCAGACTGCTCATAATTAAGGGAGTTTCATTTTCTGTTTCTAAAGATTAAAGATTTCTCCAGATTTACAGTGCCTTGGTAACCTATTTTTTTTTTTTCTGTGGGAAGTATTCACCATAAGTGAACTGCAAAAAACCTGGAATTCTGTCAGTTTTGTACAAGTTTCCTTGAAAGTGGAGTTCTTCGCACTTGTCTCCAGTTTTCCAGGACAGCACTGATCCTTATTCCGTGTTTGCCATGGAAGGAGTGTCTGTGAAAATAAAAACTATGCTTCACATTACAGCAGGGTTTAACACAGACTGGAAACTTCCAGCCTCAATATTTATTAATTATCAAAACATGCTTTGCAAATTTCTCACAATACTAAAGAAATGAGGAAGATACTGTTGCTCCTCGGCAGCTCTGTGAAGGTTATTTCTGGTGCTGATAATATTTCTATGAAACATTATTTTTTGCAAATGAACAGAACCAAAGCAAGCTCTTGTTTTATGAGTTCAATACCATTCCAATGCTAAATTTTTTTTGTAATTGCAGAGGCTGTACACAGATAAATGGAACAAAGAGAAGACCAGCATTCATGTGATGCCAGACACCCCAGAGATTCTGCAGTGCAAAGTGAACCAGATAACCATGAGTGATGTGAGTCGCTGTGCTCGTGGGGGCGTTCAGTGCCTCAATGTCATTTAATTGTCTTGTTTGAAAACTCTGAACTTCAGAGTTCTGCCTTGATGACACCTGTTCTCTCTCACATCTGAACTTAGAAACTTTACAGAGCTGGATGGGAGGAGGACAAGAAGAAGGGTTATGACTTGCAACCAGATGCAATTCCAATAAAAGCGGCCAAAAGCTCCAGGGACATCGCGAGTGACGTGAGTCTGGTTGTGTGCTACCATTCCGTGACTTCATTTAAATTAAATTACTAAACCTGAGATCTTGTGATCTATTTCTTCAGTGATAAATCAGAGCTTAACATTGCCTTTTTTAATTGAGGTTTTTGCTGTTCTTTCTCTTTCCTGTCAGTACAAATACAAACTGGCCTACGAGAAGGCCAAAGGGAAGCACATCGGCTTCCGCAGCCTGGAGGATGACCCCAAGCTGGTGCACTTCATGCAAGTGGCCAAGATGCAGTCTGACAGGGAGTACAAAAAGGATTATGAGAAGGCCAAGACTAATTTCCACACTCCAGTTGACATGGTCAGCGTGGTGGCAGCCAAGAAAGCTCAAGAAGTGGCTACAAATGCAAACTACAAGAACTTGATCCACACCTACAATGTCCTGCCCGATGCTATGAGCATTGAGTTGGCCAAAAACATGATGCAGTTACAGAGTGATGTAAGTAAGAGGTTCTTCAACCTTTGCATTGTGAATACAAAGCTGCTCAGTTTATGAAAAAACACTGTAAGAACAATAATATTATTTTCTTAGTGAAATTAGGTCAGGTGTCAACTAAAATGTAGTAAATTAAATGAGTTTTTCAACAATTATAGTCATTGCATTTTTCCTAGACTCTGAAATATTAAATTAATGAATTTGAGCTTACAAATAAACAATTTTTTTTAATATTTACTCCTTACATGTCCCACCAGGCTCTTCAGGAGCAGTAGTTACAAACAGATCAAAGCAGGAAAAGCTTCACTTTTCTTCAACGCATTTTATCTTGTACTTCCAAATTTATCAACTTTTTTATGTTTCATATCGGTTTTTATCTGCTTTCTGCCTGCAGAATCAATACAAAGCGGAGTATGATGAAACTATGAAGGGTGTTGGTTGGCTCCCACTGGGCTCCCTGGAAGCTGAGAAGAACAAGAAGGCCATGGAAATTGTTAGTGAGAAGAAATACCGCCAGCATCCAGACAAGTTGAAGTATTCCGTTCCTATGGATTCCATGAACATGGTCTTGGCTTTAAATAATGCCAAAATCATGGATGAGGTAAGAAAGTGCTCATCTAAATCCATTTAAGCTTGCAGAAGTAGGAAGCAATCTACATCTGATTGAATAGCCAGTCCTATTGTATGCAGAGCTTTAAAACACTATTTTATTTTGTAGCTGATGAATGTGCTTTAAGTGCTAAAATAAAAAGATAAATGTTCTTCTCATGGTGGTAACACACTATTGTCAAGGCAGTCTGGATTTCAAGTAGGAAATAATCTTTTGAATGGTTTTATTTAATAATAACAGATGTTGAGATCTCTATGTTTTTTTAATCCCTCCAGCACAAGTACAAAGAAGCCTGGGAAGAAGACAAAAAGAAAGTTCACATCACCCCAGATATTCCACAGATTGTTTTAGCAAAAGTGAATGCATACAATTTAAGTGAAGTGAGTATTGTTTGTAAGGCCATGGCCTTGCTCTTATTTTTTGATTAGGAATAAGTGAGATGAGAGCATGCAAAAGTCTCACCTTGCTAACCTGTAGTAATTTCACAAAACCCATTAATTTCCCTTTTCCCAAAATTAGATGCCCAAAATTGCCAAGAAAAATCCATGTTTATAGTCAGGTTGTGAAGTGTTCATGTAGATCATTAAAATATAACAGTTGCTAACAAAAATAGTAGACTTTGACTGCAATTTCTGTTTGTCACTGTATTTATTATTTTATTATTCATTATTTAATTTCCCCATGCACAAAGTTTTGTACAGGATTCAAAATGTAGGTAGCACCTATTTTTTTTGGTAAAAGATGACATTATAGACAGGTTTTGGTAGCCAGTTGTTTAATCTGCACATGCTAAATAAAGTATTGCTTGTAATTATGCACATCTGCAATGTGGGCAGAAATAGACATTTTTTTCTGTTTTTATTTTTGAAGCTGGCATCCTTATGGGTGTAACTTTTCACCAATATTTGTGCATGTGGAAAACACGTAAATTTTGGATTTTTTAAAAAGCTGTTTCTTCTTCATTTTTGCAGAAAATGTACAGATCTTCATTTGAAGAAACCAGGAAGAAAGGATATGATCTCAGGGCTGATGCTATTCCTGTCAAAGCTGCCAAGGCTTCCAGGGATATTGCCAGTGATGTGAGTTCTTGGGAGAAAAAATGGGCAGGGACGCCTTGCACTGTCCCAAGGTACTCCAACCTGGCCTTGGGCACTTCCAGGGATCCAGGGGCAGCCACAGCTTCTCTGGGAGTTTGTGCCAGGCCTTACCACCCTCACAGGGAAGATTTTTTTCCCTTAATTTCTCATCTAAAAGAATTCAAATCTCTGTTTCTGTTCTCTTCCAGTACAAATACAAATTAGGGTACGAAAAGGACAAGGGGAGACTCGTGGGCTTCCGCAGCCTCCAGGACGATCCCAAACTTGTCCATTGCATGCAAGTGGCCAAGATGCAGTCAGACAGGGAGTACAAGAAGGCCTATGAGAGCAGCAAGACCCATTACCAGACACCTTCTGATGCCCTCAGCGTGGTGGCAGCCAAGGAGGCCCAGGACCGCGTCACCAACACCAACTACAAACGCCTGATCCACCAGTACATGCTCCTGCCAGATGCAATGAGTTTGGAGCTCTACAGAAACATGAATCAGATCCAGAGTGATGTAAGTTTTCTTTTTGTGGCTTTTGTTTTTTACAAAACTGCAGTTTGGAAAGAACAGGTTTATTTTGTATGAGCTGCCTTCTTTCTGTGGCTTTTGTTTTTGCATCATGGCTGTGTTTTGGAAAGAACAGGATTATTTTGTATGAGCTGTTTGTACATTTTAAACTTTCAATTTTTTGTCCTGTTTGGCAGAACGAGTACAAGCAGGATTACAAGGAGTGGTTCAGGGGGATTGGTTGGAGTCCCATTGGTTCCCTGGATGTGGAGAAATCCAAGAAAGCCACGGAGATCGCGAGCGATCGGAAGTACCGCCAGCACCCCAGCCTGTTCCCCTTCACCAAACAGAACGATGCCATGGACCTGGTCCTTGCAAAGCAGAATGCAAACATCATGAACAAAGTGAGTATTTAGGGGAAAACCCAGCCAGGCATTCACGTGTAATCTATTCCAATAATCAGTCTGTAAATCTCTGTCACACCTTTATGTGACAGTGTTCCCCTGGGAAAGACAACTATCACAGGCTCCTCTTTTTTCATTTTTTTTCCTCAATGAAACAGTTTCTGATAAACAGCATTGGTTAAAGAAATCATGTCTCATTTTTCTCCAACCTCTATTCATCCCATTCTTATATAGAAATGACTGACAATTTTGATAGCTGGATTTCATTAGAAGCAAGATCAGATAATAATTGAGCTGACTCTGGATTAGATCATTGCATAGTAACATAAATCTGCGTCAGCTTTTTACTTCTTCATATCCAACCTGATATGGATCCATACACCTTCACCTTTTTACTCCTCCAAATGGGAATGTGAAAACCCCAGAAGAACCATCTTTTGTCATTTATATTAACACATCTGATGTGACTTTCTGCCCATAGCATGCTTATACTCAAGCCTGGGAGAAGGATAAAACTCAGGTCCATGTGATGCCAGACACACCTGATATTCTACAGGCCAAACAGAACAAGACAAACTACAGCCAGGTAGAGTGTTTTGATACTTCTTATTAACATTTTAAATTAATATCTACTGGGGATTTGGAACACAGAATTTCATGAGTTAAAGAATTTCATGTGGATAATATTTTCAGAGTAAAATAAGTACCAGCTTCAGGCTAGCAGACTCACAGAATAAATCGAATTATTATGTATGGAAAATGTAAGTCCTGCTTTTGAAACCTGGAAGTGCATAATCTTTACTCTATGCTTAGCTTAGAAATCAGTCATGTTAAAAATCCCTTACTATAAAATTACAAGCTAATTGTGTGTATTTTTAAATTAACCTATGGGGAAAAGTAGATGCAGTGATTCTAGCTTTTCTCTCATCTTTCACATAGGAAAAAATGACAATTGTGCGGGTAGAAAACACTCAGGTTTTACTTTGCATCATTGCTCAGAGGCAAATCTTTGCCTTAAGAATGCCTGTACTTAAAATCAACTGTGCACAACCTGACTTGACTGTAAAATGGCTGCATGAAAGCCTTACTAATTGAAATGTTGTTAAGCCAATCAGAAAGTGTTCCGTTATCTCAGATGTGTGTATTTCAAATTCTCCAGGTATGTTTCAAATCCTCAAGATAAGCTATAGTAGGAAGCTGTTAAACAATGAAATGCTGTTTAGTCCCTCTCCCAAGTCTTGCAAGACCAGCATTCCTTGTTTATCTGTTTCCCATTTCTCAGTTTCCATTCTAGCAGCCCTTCTCTCATAACTGAAGCCTGTGAGGTGACCAGAATTTGGTGATATGGATCATTAGTGTGTCTAAATAGCAGGTGACATACGTATTACTGGTTTTAATTAATATTGTTTTCAATTTTAGAAACTCTACAAGCTGGGCTGGCAGGAAATGATAAAGAAAGGCTATGACCTCACACCTGAAGCCATGTCAGTGAAAGCTGCCAAAGCTTCAAGGGACATTGCAAGTGATGTAAGCAGCATTTTAACTCAGTGTGACACACAGTGGTCTGGTGGCTACAACCTACAGAGTCACACTCTGCTAAGGTGTGGCTTGGAGTCAAAACCAACATTGCTGACAAAGCTCCTTCCTGAGCTGTTTCTGTCAAATTTTACAAGGGCTTCTCTGGCATCCTAACAAGTCCAGTTTTTGGTCCATCCATGACATGGCTGGTCACACAAAGGGAGGAGTTTTCTGCTCTTTTGGCTGCTTCATTTTCAGAGCAGCAGCAAATCTCGTCCAATTAGCTGAGCCCAGTGCCTGTGCAGAGAAATCCTCATTACAACTGAGAAACAGATGTGGTGACACATGGACTGCTGTTACCATAGCTTGGTACAAAAACAACTCCTGCGTTTTCGGAAGAGATCTCATTAATCATTAGGAAATGTTTCCTGTGCTTAAGTATCTTCGTGTTTCATCGTTTTTCATTGTTGGTGATGTTATTCATCAAAATATTTCATTGTGTCAGGGTCAGGGAGTTCTGAACAGTGTGAGTGTGTGAATCAGATGGCACAGGAGACCATTCCTGTTGCCACGCTCTCTTCCTTTCCAAGGATTCCTTCCTTCCCAAGGATTCTTTCCTTCCCAGGGAGAGCATTCACTGACACCAAGTGATGCACATAATTTAATCAAGTGACTGCTAAAACTTCACACGAGAAGCCATAACAAGTTGCTTATTTATAGAATCATAGAATCACAATTTTTTTTTGATTGGAAGGAAAATTAAGGATTATTCAGTTCCACCCTTGCTGTAGGCAGGGCCACCCTCCACTATCCCAGGTTGCTCCAAGCCCCATGCAACCTTTGACACTTCCAGGGGTAATTTCACGAGGAACATTAAGATGACAGAATATACTGATATTTTATTTATATATTTTTTGAGTGGTGCCACCTTTGCCATTGCAGTTCAAGTACAAGGAAGGATACCGCAAGCAGCAGGGACATCACATCGGGTTCCGCAGCCTGCAGGACGACCCCAAGATGTTGTGGTCCATGCAAGTGGCTAAAATGCAGAGTGAGAGGGAGTACAAGAAAGACTTTGAGAAGTGGAAGACCAAGTTCAATATGCCCGTGGATATGCTGGGCTTCCTTCTGGCTAAGAAGTGTCAGGAGCTGGTCAGTGATGTGGACTACAAACGGATACTGCACCGCTGGACCTGCCTGCCAGACCAGGTCGTTGTCACCGAGGCAAAGAGGGTCAACGAACTGCAGAGTGATGTAAGCTTCCTCTTTATTCACATATTTCCATGTGAAATAATTACTGCTTATTGGAAAGTATCTTTGATGACTCTCTTTTGATATCAGTGTAGGTCAGATTGGTGCTAAACTGCCAGGTAGACTTTTCATAGGGTTTTATCAATGAACAGTGAAATAATCTGCTGTGGTTTTGATTTTCATCCTTAACAGAATCTGTATAAGTCAGACCTACAGTGGCTCAGAGGCATTGGATGGAGTCCTTTGGGATCTCTGGAATCCGAAAAGAACAAGAAAGCTTCTGAAATACTGAGTGAGAAGAAGTACAGGCAGCACCCAGACACCATTAAGTTCACAAGTATCCCAGATGCCATGGATGTCGTTTTGGCAAAATCCAATGCCAAAAATAGGAGTGATGTAAGTTGCCTCTAGAGACAGAAGGTGGGATTCAATAAGTGAATATATTAATATACAGTTTTAAAGTCATCTCTGTATCAGAACATGTGCTTAAAATGTACAAATAGCAGGTGTTTATAGTCAGGGCCTCACTGCTCTTTGTGCCTTGTTCAGAAATTGAAGATCTTGAGTGCTGACAATTTACTCAGTATAACTGCAAATAAGACCTTTAGTAGGCACTATATAAATATATTGTTTTAATGCTTTTTCCTTGGCATTACATGGATGTAAAGGAGAAAAAAAGGTTGTATTTCAATAAGAATTAATTGTATTTTTCATTTTACTATTTTGTCTTGTTTACATCCCTAATTCTTGCTTAGTGCATCTTTGCTTTGCTATTGCAGAGGAAAGGTGAACTGAAATTAGCGCTGTGCACTTGGGTCAGACCAGGTTTTTGTTTGTGTCTCTTTCAGATACTCTACAAGGAAGCTTGGAACAAGGACAAGACCAAGATTCACATCATGCCTGATACTCCAGAAATTTTGCTGGCTAAATCAAACTTGATTAACACAAGTGATGTAAGTTTGCATTTGGAACGGGGTATAGAGAATCACGGGGTTGTATTACTCACCTCTACAGAAAGCTCTGTGAATCATTCAGAGTAATATATTTGTTAAAAGAAGATGTTGATCTTCAGTTAAATAATCAGAACACATTTAAGTTGTATTTTTGAAATATTTTATATCAGAGGTTACAAAATACATGTCATTAATAGCAGGGTGTGGAGTTTAACTTGATAAATTAAACTGTGTTTGGAAACCCATTCTTTCTTTTCAACAGTCAGAGGTGGACAGTTGTAGCTTTGAAAAAACCTATGGAGAGCTTTATTTGCATTAATTCCTTTGAATCCTTTTCCAACAGAAACGTTACAAGGTGGGATATGAAGAGCTGAAGAAGAAAGGCTATGACCTTCCTCCTGATGCCATCCCCCTCCAGGCAGCCAAGGCATCCCGAGACATTGCCAGCGAGGTGGGTCTTGCAGAGGGAAAATCAGTGGGGCACATAATCTTGGATAAAAATGTTTTTTATTTACCAGGAGGAGATATGTCAGATTTTAACACTGTTACATTGCTGCCCATCTGCTTCCCAGGTTGTGTAATTCTTAATGGTGTAAAGGTAATTAACATAAATACAACAATTGAAAGATGGTAGTTTATAAGAAATACAGTAATATTTCCTGGACATTAAGTGAAATGGTAAAAATGTTCTGAAAATAAGCAAGCAAATTAAAATATGTTAGATGCAAAATGATTAACCACTATATTAACAAGAGGGAAACTGAAATGGCAGCTTGGGAAGAGGTGGTAATTGTTGCTTCTGTGTTCAATCAGTACAAATACAAAACCGCGTACAGAAAACAGCTGGGCCACCACATCGGGGCCAGGAACATCGAGGATGACCCCAAGATGATGTGGTCGATGCACGTGGCCAAGATCCAGAGTGACAGGGAGTACAAGAAAGACTTTGAGAAGTCCAAGACAAGGTTCAGCAGCCCCGTGGACATGCTGGGAGTGGTGTTGGCTAAGAAATGCCAGGAGCTGGTCAGTGATGCGGATTACCGGCACCCTCTGCACCGCTGGACCTGCCTGCCAGACCAGAGTGATGTTGTCCATGCCAAGACAGTGTATGACCTGCAGAGTGATGTGAGTTGTTCTTTACTGGCTGTGTAACAATATTGGATTGTCTGTCCTGTGTTCTGTTCTAGTTTTGTAGGAGGGGTCTGCATGGCAGGGCAAGGGCAATGGAGTCCGGTTTTATTTTATGGGGACCAGCAGTTGGTGCAGAGGAGAATGCTATGAAGAGCCTTAGGAGATGGGTATAAAAAGTGAATGGGTGGCTGGTGGGTTGATCCAGTGGAACTCAATCCGTTCATGAGAACATCTGTTGGTAGGAGTTTGGATTGTTTGGAATGACGAGGTTGCTGATCTGATTGTGTCCTCTCCTGTCCTTGCAGAACGTGTACAAGTCTGACCTGCAGTGGCTGAGGGGCATTGGCTGGTCCCCAATTGGATCACTGGACGTTGAGAAGAACAAGAGGGCGAGCGAGATCCTGAGTGACAAGAAGTATCGGCAGCACCCAGACACCATCAAATTCACGAGCCTTCCTGACTCCATGCCCATGGTGCTGGCAAAGCACAACTCCAAAATCATGGACCAAGTGAGATTTCCTTCTGTTTACAACCTGAAGGAAACAGATGCATTCCTTTTTCAAGATGTTGGCCCTTCCATGGTCCAAGTTGTGCAAAGTGAATGTTGTGTCCTCTTGCCTCAGGGATTTGTTTTCATTGTTTGAGATGACATTCTGTTTTGTGTGGGTGGAGGAGTAATGGGGTGCAATGTGGAAAAGAGTGAAGCATTAGGAAGTTTTGGGGCAAGAACAGGAGTTCCTGGGTTGGTGCAAAAGTAGAGGCCCCTTGCTTTGCTTCATGGAGCAGATCTTGTCGTTGAGTTTGTTCCTGAGCCTGTGTCATCTTCTCTCCCTCTGTCGTCCTCGTTTTGCAGCGCTCGTACATCTCAGCCTGGGAGAAGGACAAAACCAGCATTCACATCATGCCAGACACGCCTGGGATCCTGCTGGCCCAGCAGAACAAAGTGAACTTCAGTGAGGTGGGTGTTGCTGAGGGTGCAGTGTCCATCCCTGGGCGCTGCCGTGTTGGGGCAGCAGCGGTGTCTGAGGGCATGGCGGTGTCTGTTTCAGAAACTGTACAAGCAGGCGATGGAGGAGGAGAAGAAGAAGGGCTACGACATGCGGGCAGATGCCATTCCCATCAAGTCTGCCAAAGCTTCCCGGGACATCGCCAGTGATGTGAGTGCTCAGCAGCCCTCATGGCACACACTGTCACATAGGTGCCATGTGCTGGCATTTGAACCCAGATTTTGCAACTGAGCCAAAAGGTGTCAACAAATCCATTACCTGCACTGCCATTCAGTTGTCCATCAAGGTTTTGGTTCTGCACTGTCCACCTGTAGCTGTCCCTGCAGGTTATGGGTTTGCACTGTTCCAAGGGAAGGCCTAGGTGATGTGGGAGAGTAGCTGTGAGAGCTGGGTGATGGCCATAGCCCAAAGCAGGGTCCCTCCTGGTCTTGTGACTGCATCTCCTCTTGCAGCAGCCTGGAGTTCTGAGATGTTGGGCTGCCCTCAGCACTGCCAGTCTGCATGGCCCTGACTCTGCAGCCACACAGCTGAGCTGAGCATGAGGAAAGAAAGCCCAAACCAAGTTTTAATTTAAAAATAAAACGACATAATTTTTTGTTAGTCTTTGGTATTAATACAAAATTGCATTTCAGTATGTGCTTGCTGTCTTTATTTAAGCTTCTCAGTTAGTCCCTGTGTAGTTACATTTTATTGCCTCAGTAGCATGAGTAAGGGTAGATTTGGCCATCATGCTTGGCGATCAATAAATTATTCTTTAGGGGGTATTTATTGAACTGTTGGTCTTTGGTATAGCTTGTATGATTTGGAGAACTTTCTTCCTCTCAGTTACTGACCAGAAACTCTTAATATTCAGGCCAGGGAGAGTCTTGGAAAATCTGAATTTTATCAGAAGGATAATGTTGTGTGGATTCTTTTGTAGCGGCACACTGCTGGTCATCAGCTGAACACTTTCTCACTGTAAACTCCCTATAGTTTCAGCTGATAAATTGGCTGGAAGTGGTGCTGTAGGGGATGCTAAGGATGTAAGAAAACCCAAAATACTCAATGCATGCTGTGTTTTCCTGCAGTACAAGTACAAGGAAGGATATCGGAAGCAGCTGGGCCACCACATCGGGGCCAGGAACATCGAGGATGACCCCAAGATGATGTGGTCGATGCACGTGGCCAAGATCCAGAGTGACAGGGAGTACAAGAAAGCCTTTGAGAAGTCCAAGACAAACTTCAGCAGTCCCGTGGACATGCTGGGAATTGTGCTGGCCAAGAAATGCCAGGAGCTGGTCAGTGATGCGGATTACCGGCACCCTCTGCACCGCTGGACCTGCCTGCCGGACCAGAGTGACGTTGTCCATGCCAAGACAGTGTATGACCTGCAGAGTGATGTGAGTTGTTCTTTGTGTCTGTGCTGTGTTCTTTCTGCTGTTGGAGGAGGGGTCTCAGTGGCAGGGGAAGGGCAAGATTCAAATCCTTTTCTTCTGGAGAACCAAGAGTTGGCAAGTCTTGGGTGCAGAGGAGAATGGTATGAAGAGCCTTAGGAGATGGGTACCAACAATGAATGGATGGCTGGTGGGTTGACCCAGTGGAACGTGCTCCATTAAACAGGGTGTCCCATGGTAGAGGAGGTTGCTTGGTGTGAGGAGGTTGCTGAGCTGACTGTGTCCTCTCCTGTCCTTGCAGAACGTGTACAAGTCTGACCTGCAGTGGCTGAGGGGCATTGGCTGGTCCCCAATTGGATCACTGGACGTTGAGAAGAACAAGAGGGCGAGCGAGATCCTGAGTGACAAGAAGTATCGGCAGCACCCAGACACCATCAAATTCACGAGCCTTCCTGACTCCATGCCCATGGTGCTGGCAAAGCACAACTCCAAAATCATGGACCAAGTGAGATTTCTTTATGTTTGCATCCTGAAGGGAATGAGCAACTTCCTTTCTCAGGACATTGGTCTGTGTCCTTCCATGGCTCGGGTTCTTCAAGGGGACTGTTGTCTGCTCTTGCCTCAGGGATTTGTTTTCATTGTTTGAGATGAAATTCTGTTTTGTGTGGGTGGAGGAGTAATGGGGTACGGTGTGGAAAAGAAAAGGGGGAAGCATTGGAATGTTTTGGGGCAAGAACAGGAGTTCCTGGGTTGGTGCAAGGTAGAGACCCCTTGCTTTGCTTCATGGAGCTGATCTTGTCATTGAGTTTGTTCCTGAGCCTGTCTGATCTTCTCTCCCTCTGTCGTCCTCGTTTTGCAGCGCTCGTACATCTCAGCCTGGGAGAAGGACAAAACCAGCATTCACATCATGCCAGACACGCCTGGGATCCTGCTGGCCCAGCAGAACAAAGTGAACTTCAGTGAGGTGGGTGTTGCTGAGGGTGCAGTGTCCATCCCTGGGCGCTGCCGTGTTGGGGCAGCAGCGGTGTCTGAGGGCATGGCGGTGTCTGTTTCAGAAACTGTACAAGCAGGCGATGGAGGAGGAGAAGAAGAAGGGCTACGACATGCGGGCAGATGCCATTCCCATCAAGTCTGCCAAAGCTTCCCGGGACATCGCCAGTGATGTGAGTGCTCAGCAGCCCTCATGGTACAGGCTGGGGCTGGATCCTTTCTCACTTTAAAGTCTCTGAGGCTTCAGCTGCTGTAGGTTCAGAAGGTGGTGCCACAGAGGTTTTGGGGTCCGAAAAAACCCTAAACTGACACTTAATGAACATTTTCTTTGTCCACAGTACAAGTACAAGGAGGGTATCGCAAACAGCTGGGCCACCACATCGGGGCCAGGAACATCGAGGATGACCCCAAGATGATGTGGTCGATGCATGTGGCCAAGATCCAGAGTGACAGGGAGTACAAGAAAGCCTTTGAGAAGTCCAAGACAAACTTCAGCAGCCCTGTGGACATGCTGGGAATTGTGTTGGCCAAGAAATGCCAGGAGCTGGTCAGTGATGCGGATTACCGGCACCCTCTGCACCGCTGGACCTGCCTGCCGGACCAGAATGATGTTGTCCATGCCAAGACAGTGTATGACCTGCAGAGTGATGTGAGTTGTTTTTCTGGCTGTGTTGCAATCACAAGTCTCTCTTGTGTTTTGTTCCTCTGCTGGGAGAGCACCAGGTGAGGAGCACAACTCTTGGCTGATTGTGAAGGACTGAGGTTGTGTTGCGGCACTTCTAATCATGGATCATCAGGGATGATGTTTGTGTGGGCTCATACTTTATGGTCACAGAAGGATCCTTTCTTGCCATGAACGTTTTATGGGGAGAGTTGTGGTTGGGACCTTCAGGACAGCAAGGCAGGGGAAGGGCAGAGTGAAATATTTGCTTTTGCAGGACTAACAGTGGCAAAGGCCAGCTCTGGGTGCAGTGGTACATGGTACAAAGGGTCTTGGGAGGTGTAAGGCACCTCCCATGCCTCTGCCAGGTGCGGAATGCCAAGTGTGGCAGGTGTTTGCTGGGGATACTAAGAAGATGGAGAGGGAGAGTGGTGGATTCCTTGACAGGTACTTGTGCTGTTGAAAGAGTGGGGAGCCAGGTGTGCGGAGCTGGTCTTGACAGGAGTTCCATTCCTGGTGTCTTGTGGGTTGACTGAAGGGAACTTGTTCTATTTGGCAGATCTTCCTGTCATAAGAGGTGAAGTTGCTTGTTTAAGAAGTTGCTGATCTGATTGTGTCCTGTCCTTGCAGAACGTGTACAAGTCTGACCTGCAGTGGCTGAGGGGCATTGGCTGGTCCCCAATTGGATCACTGGACGTTGAGAAGAACAAGAGGGCGAGCGAGATCCTGAGTGACAAGAAGTATCGGCAGCACCCAGACACCATCAAATTCACGAGCCTTCCTGACTCCATGCCCATGGTGCTGGCAAAGCACAACTCCAAAATCATGGACCAAGTGAGATTTCCTTCTGTTTGCATCATGAAGGAAACAGATGCGTTCCTTTTTCAAGATGTTGGCCCTTCCATGGTCCAAGTTGTGCAAAGTGAATGCTGTCTCCTCTTCCCTCAGGGATTTGTTTTCATTGTTTGAGATGAAATTCTGTTTTGTGTGGGTGGAGGAGTAATGGGGTGCAATGTGGAAAAGAGTGAAGCATTAGAATGTTTTGGGGCAGGAACAGGAGTTCCTGGATTGGTGCAAGGTAGAGACCCCTTGCTTTGGTTCATAGAGCTGATCTTGTCATTGAGTTTGTTCCTGAGCCTGTGTGATCTTCTCTCCCTCTGTCATCCTCGTTTTGCAGCGCTCGTACATCTCAGCCTGGGAGAAGGACAAAACCAGCATTCACATCATGCCAGACACGCCTGGGATCCTGCTGGCCCAGCAGAACAAAGTGAACTTCAGTGAGGTGGGTGTTGCTGAGGGTGCAGTGTCCATCCCTGGGCGCTGGCATGTCCGGGCAGCAGCGGTGTCTGAGGGCATGGTGGTGTCTGTTTCAGAAACTGTACAAGCAGGCGATGGAGGAGGAGAAGAAGAAGGGCTACGACATGCGGGCAGATGCCATTCCCATCAAGTCTGCCAAAGCTTCCCGGGACATCGCCAGTGATGTGAGTGCTCAGCAGCCCTCATGGTACAGGCTGGGGCTGAGTCTTTTTTTACTCTAAAATCTCTGTGGCTTAGCTAATGTATTTTCTAGATGTGGTGCCACAGGGGCTCCTGGGGCCAACCTAAGCCCCTAAACCTAAAAACTCAAACCTAACCCCCAGTGAACATTTTTGTTGTCCATAGTACAAGTACAAGGAAGGGTATCGCAAACAGCTGGGCCACCACATCGGGGCCAGGAACATCGAGGATGACCCCAAGATGATGTGGTCGATGCACGTGGCCAAGATCCAGAGTGACAGGGAGTACAAGAAAGCCTTTGAGAAGTCCAAGACAAACTTCAGCAGCCCCGTGGACATGCTGGGAATTGTGCTGGCCAAGAAATGCCAGGAGCTGGTCAGTGATGCGGATTACCGGCACCCTCTGCACCGCTGGACCTGCCTGCCCGACCAGAACGACGTTGTCCATGCCAAGACAGTGTATGACCTGCAGAGTGATGTGAGTTGCTCGTTACTGGCTGTGTTACAGCCTTCTTTTGTCTGTTCTACTGTTGGAGGAGGTCTGTGGGGCTAGGGAATGTCATGGGAGTTCAAATCCTTTTTTTTCTTGTGAACCAAGAGTTGGCACAGGCAAGAAATTGTGCAGCTGAGAATGGAATGAAGAGCTTTAGGAGATTAGATAAAAGGCTACTCCCATGTCTCTGCCAGCTGCAGATTGCCAAAATGCAGCAGGTATTTGCTGGCAATACCAAGAAGGTAGAGTGGGGGTCTTTGTGGATTGCTTGGTAGCCACTTGTGGAGTTGCAGGAGTGGGGAGAGAGGTTATTGGGAGCTGAGCTTCTCTGGAGTCTCTTTCATGGCACAGGTTTGTGGGCTGTTCCAGTGGAACGTGCTCCATTAAGTGGAGTTTCCAGAGGTTGGAGATGAGGTTTCTTGGTGTGAGGAGGTTGCTGATCTGATTGTGTCCTCTCCTGTCCTTGCAGAACGTGTACAAGTCTGACCTGCAGTGGCTGAGGGGCATTGGCTGGTCCCCAATTGGATCACTGGACGTTGAGAAGAACAAGAGGGCGAGCGAGATCCTGAGTGACAAGAAGTATCGGCAGCACCCAGACACCATCAAATTCACGAGCCTTCCTGACTCCATGCCCATGGTGCTGGCAAAGCACAACTCTGAAATCATGAACCAGGTGAGATTTCCTCATGTTTGCATCCTGAAGGAAACAGCTATCTTCCATTCCCAGGACGTTGGTCTGTGTCCTTCCATGGCTCGGGTTCTTCAAGGGGACTGTTGTCTCCTCTTGCCTCAGGGATTTGTTTTCATTGTTTGAGATGAAATTCTGTTTTGTGTGGGCGGAGCAGTAATGGGGTGCAATGTTGAAAAGAGTGAAGCATTGGAATGTTTTGGGGCAAGAACAGGAGTTCCTGGGTTGGTGCAAGGTAGAGGCCCCTTACTTTGCTTCATGGAACTGATCTTGTCATTGAGTTTGTTCCTGAGCCTGTGTGATCTTATCTCCCTCTGTCATCCTCGTTTTGCAGCGCTCGTACATCTCAGCCTGGGAGAAGGACAAAACCAGCATTCACATCATGCCAGACACGCCTGGGATCCTGCTGGCCCAGCAGAACAAAGTGAACTTCAGTGAGGTGGGTGTTGCTGAGGGTGCAGTGTCCATCCCTGGGCGCTGCCGTGTTGGGGCAGCAGTAGTGTCTGAGGGCATGGTGGTGTCTGTTTCAGAAACTGTACAAGCAGGCGATGGAGGAGGAGAAGAAGAAGGGCTACGACATGCGGGCAGATGCCATTCCCATCAAGTCTGCCAAAGCTTCCCGGGACATCGCCAGTGATGTGAGTGCTCAGCAGCCCTCATGGTACAGGCTGGGGCTGGATCCTTTCTCACTTTAAAGTCTCTGTGGCTTCAGCTGCTATGTTTTCTAGATGTGGTGCCACAGGGGCTCCTGGGGCCATATGGAAACCCTAAACTGACACTTAATGACCTTTTCTTTGTCCATAGTACAAGTACAAGGAGGGGTATCGCAAACAGCTGGGCCACCACATTGGGGCCAGGAACATCGAGGATGACCCCAAGATGATGTGGTCGATGCATGTGGCCAAGATCCAGAGTGACAGGGAGTACAAGAAAGCCTTTGAGAAGACCAAGACCCACTTCAGCAGCCCCGTGGACATGCTGGGAATTGTGCTGGCCAAGAAGTGCCAGGATCTGGTCAGTGACACTGATTACCGGCACTACCTGCATGAATGGACTTGTCTGCCCGACCAGAATGATGTGATCCATGCCAAGCCTACGACCTCCAGAGTGATGTGAGTACTTGCTGATAAGCCCTGGATTACTGAAATGTTTGTAATTTTCCTGGAATATAAACTAAACAAGTTGCTCTTGTATTTTTTCACATTGTATTTTTCTTCACCTCTTCCAAGCAAGGTCATCAGATTTTTAGGAGTGAATGAATCTGTGTGTAAGGGCATTATGAAGGTTTTGCACTGCCAAACAGCAGAATTAGCTCCATTTAATCCTTCATAATAGGCAATTTTAACATATTTAAATGCTGATTAACGCCTAAAGGGGTTATTTTTAACTGCTGTCTTTATATTTTGTGACAGAACTGCTACAAGTCTGACCTGGAATGGCTGCGGGGCATTGGTTGGGTCCCGATTGGTTCCTTGGAAGTTGAGAAGGCCAAGAAGGCAGGGGAGATCCTGAGTGACAAAATTTACCGCCAGCATCCAGACACCATCAAGTTCACCAGCATCCCAGATTCCCTTCCCATGGTGCTGGCCAAGCAGAACGCAGACACCATGAACAAGGTGAGTCCAGGTTTGATCAGGTAACAAACACATCAACAATTTCTGCCTAAACCCCTGAGACAGGACTGGAACTACAGACCTGTGCTTGTGCTGTGAGATTCCAGCACAGTAAGGCTGTAAAAATGTAAGTTCCATTCTTGGTAATCAATGGGAAACTAGTTTTCATCAAGAGCTGATTTAATAATATCTTCCTAAGATAATGGCTAAGTGAATCTGTCACAATTATCAATTGTGAATGTCTCCAAATACTCTGCTGTGTTTCTCCTGCAGCGTTTGTATACTGAGGCCTGGGATAAAGACAAGACACAAATCCACATCATGCCTGACACGCCTGAAATCACCCTGGCCAGAGAGAACAAGAAAAACTACAGTCTGGTGAGTGTGGGAGCTCTCCAAATGTAACTGCTCTGTGTCATGGACAGATCAGGAATGTTCTGGGAAAGCTTCTAGAGATTACACCATCAGTTTCCTTAAGTAACTCTCATATTTATCCAAAAAATTGGGACTTTAAACATTGCTTGAAAATTTATAGTAGTGCGTACATAGAGCAGCAAGCACTGGTAAGAAGAAATTCCATAAATTCCACTCAAGTTGTGTGTTTGCACTGAATTTTTGGAGAGTAATGTTGGGAAGACAATACTAGAAAGGTAATTACCAGCATAACTCTGTAAAGCTGTGATGCCAGTATTCAATGTTATTTTATGCAAATAAATTCACATCAGTGAAATGTGGCTTTAAAAATTAAATCTTACTCCACTTGTATAAAAGAAAAGTTTAGCTCTAAATTGTAGTCAGTGTTACATTATTTAAAGCAGTAAAATAAAAATTCATTGACAAATACATTTAACAAAGGTCTTCCTTTGATGTAAATTTGTATCAGCTGCTGATCTGAGGCTTTGAGTTAAAGGTAGATAAAACTAATAAATCTGAAACCAATTTTTAGATCTACTTCCAAGCAATTTGTTTTGCATAGAGTATAAGATATGTAACTTACATGATACCCATTGTTTAATTCTTCATCTAGAAACAATACAGACAGGCCATGGAAGATGCAAAGAAGAAAGGCTACGATTTGAGGGCTGATGCCATCCCCATCCAACAAGCCAAAGCATCCAGGCAAATTGCCAGTGATGTAAGAATCTACTTTTTTGTTTCTATGTTGGTATTTCTCCCCTGCAGCCTGAAAATTATCAGCTGGATTCTCTAAAAGGCGCTGCAGATAAACTGTGACCTTAAGTAATAGATTTTTGAAAGTAAATTGTCATGTATGTTTCTAAAAATAAATGTTGATAATTGGAAGAACAATGTAATGCTCTTATCAGGATAATTTTTTAGCTGACAACCCTATATACGTAAATAAGTATTTACAGTATATATGTCATTGTATGTAATAAGGAATTAATGCATTTAATAAGGCCAGGATTATTTCTCAGTAATATTAGTGAAGCACATTTCTTCAAAAAGAAAATGATAACAAATTTCTGTTTAGTGTTCTAACTCAAATAGCAAAAAAACTTTAGTCCTAGAATCCGTATTATTAGCATGAGAATTGCTTTGACTGTTTGGTTTTTTTAATGGTAGGTTATAGATAAGTTTGGAAAGGTTATTGTTAGAAATATATAATGTGAGTAACTGATATTTTAACAGAAGTGTAATGTTTTGGTTTGTGTTTCAGTACAAGTACAAGGAAGGATATCGGAAGCAGCTGGGCCACCACATTGGGGCCAGGAACATCGAGGATGACCCCAAGATGATGTGGTCGATGCATGTGGCCAAGATCCAGAGTGACAGGGAGTACAAGAAAGCCTTTGAGAAGACCAAGACCCACTTCAGCAGCCCCGTGGACATGCTGGGAATTGTGTTGGCCAAGAAGTGCCAAGGGCTGGTCAGCGACATCGACTACCGGCACTACCTGCACCAGTGGATCTGCCTGCCCGACCAGAACGATGTGATCCACGCCAAGCAAGCCTACGACCTCCAGAGTGATGTGAGTTCTCTGGAATTTGATTTCTGCTGTGAAATGTATTTGATATTTTACATAATTGGATGAGGCCATCTTGTTCTGATATGGTAGGACCAACTTCTCGAGATTTGTTTTTGTTTTGTGGCTGATTGAAACTCAGCTCTCCAATAGGATGTGTTAACTAACTGATACTTAAATGAAATCCTGTAACTTCAGAATTGCTGTCTATTGTTTACCATTCTGTGAAAGTTGGATAATGGTTTCACTCTTAATGTAGATGAAATACAGTTGTTTTTCATATTATTTTCTCTTGTGCTTTGAATTAGTTTAAATTAATTGATTAAGTTGATAGTGAGGTTACTTATTGGTGAATGATTCACCCTGTAAGTCATATTATGATTGTTGTTATTATTATTATTATTATTATTATTATTATTATTGATAGAATAATCTATGTGGATGATTTTTTTTTTTTTATTTTTAACAGAACTGCTACAAGTCTGACCTGGAATGGCTGCGGGGCATTGGTTGGGTCCCAATTGGTTCCTTGGAAGTTGAGAAAGCCAAGAGAGCAGGGGAGATCCTGAGTGACAAAATTTACCGCCAGCGTCCGGACACCATCAAGTTCACGAGTGTGACGGATTCCCTGGAGATGGTGTTGGCCAAGCAGAACGCAGACACCATGAACAAGGTGAGTCCTGGTGCCACTGGGTGACACATCAGAGGTCTCTGTCTCTGAAGAGAGGACTGGGAATGAACTGGGCACAGGCAATGCTCATTGGTTTATTCCTTTTCCTTGATCAATGGGGTGTTTTTTAAGTGTTACAATTTCACAAGTCAGTTCTCCTTTTGTCAATATTATCTGTTCCTAATTACCCAACTGGTTATCCCTGTTACATTTCCTGTGTTTTTATCTAGGATGGTCTATGTTTTCCATGATTACAGAGATATTAATCTGGTTTGGAATGTCATATCAAGCTTTCCTGTTTTCCTTCTTAGCGTTTGTACACTGAAGCGTGGAACAAAGACAAGACCTCGATTCATGTCATGCCTGACACCCCAGAAATCCTGCTGGCCAAACAAAACCGAGTGAACTACAGTGAGGTGAGTGCAACTGAACAGCTGAGACGATTAACTTGTACTTCTGACAAGTACACTTTTGTCATCTCTGACTTTTAGTTAATACTAAAATATTGTCAGGTTGTTTGTTTTCACAAATGGTCAGTTCCTGCGCTGAAATCAGAGTTGTTCCAGGAATTTATCTCCTGGATATCTACCTGGTCTTTTAAAATATATTATCTACCATAAATGAGAAATCATTTCTACAGCAAGGTATGGAAATAAGTAGTTTTGCTTTCCATAAATGATTTCCATTTTGTAAGAGTCTGCAATAAAATTACAAGGTCTTTAAAATCTGCAATTTTTTTATTTTCTATTGAAAATAGAGCTGGGTTCAAGATGTTTAAGTTGCCTGAAGATCAACAACGTTGTTTAGGGACTTGAATAGTTTTATTGCTCAGATGTGTTCAACTGAAATGCAATTCTGGTTTTGAAACTAAAGTGTGAGTTTTGTTCTCACAGAAAATGTACAAACTGGCCTTGGAGGAGTCGAAGAAGAAGGGCTACGATTTGCGTTACGATGCCATTCCCATCCAGTCTGCCAAAGCCTCCAGGGAGATTGCCAGTGAGGTGAGCAGCCTTTGTTCTCATTTCTCTGTGGATTTGGTAATGGAAAATAATCATTGTTTGTTGATGTCATACTTCATAGAATAGATAATATCAAAATCAGTTTTCATAGTGATTCTTTTTAATGATTCCACTGCATGTCTTTAGTGCATGGAAGGAATGGATAACCAGTATGTTTATGATGAGGAATTTATTAGTGTAATAAATAAATATAATAACTTGAAGATTATTTATATGCCCCCCACAATACTTCTGTCCATGGATATTCAAGTAGCATGATCAAAAATGTGTGTGAACCAATGGTAGAGTTTGTCAGGTTAATATCTGATTCACACAAAATTTCTGTTCAAGCATCAGAATGAAATTCAAGATGTCTGAACACAAAATCAGGGATAAACTATGCAATGACTGTGACAGGTGTTGATTCTGGGGTGAGACAGCATCACTTAGAGATGGAGATAACAGATTTTTTTGCTGCTTGTTTTCTATCAAGTTTGATGCTTCAACTGTTGGTATTAATATCAAATCATACAGTCTTAATCAAGGAGTTTTTTAAAAGGTTTTTAAAGTAAATTAGTATTTACAATTTAATAGTAAAAGAATGTGAAATACCAAACTTGTTAAAAGGTGACATTAAACGATTAGTGAATTGAAAGTGTGTTATAGTTATATAAAAAGTATGAGATAATTGCATCTAATAAAAATGCTTTGTATGTGAATATTAATCCCAGAGTAGAAAGACCTACATCATATTTCCATCTTTACAAAATAATAATGAGCATGTTAAACTGTTAGAATTATTTATTGATTTCTCAATACACCAAGTCACTTTGACTATCTTCTGTTTCAGTACAAGTACAAGGAAGGATATCGGAAACAGCTGGGCCACCACATCGGGGCCAGGAACATCGAGGATGACCCCAAGATGATGTGGTCGATGCACGTGGCCAAGATCCAGAGTGACAGGGAGTACAAGAAAGCCTTTGAGAAGACCAAGACCCACTTCAGCAGCCCCGTGGACATGCTGGGAATTGTGCTGGCCAAGAAATGCCAGCAGCTGGTGAGCGACGCCGATTACCGGCACTACCTGCACCAGTGGATCTGCCTGCCCGACCAGAACGACGTGATCCACGCCAAGCAAGCCTACGACCTCCAGAGTGATGTGAGTTCTCTGGCATTTGATTTTCTCTGAGGAATGAGTTTATTTTACACAGTTGGATGAGGCCATCTTGTTCTGATATGGTAGAACCAACTTCTCAAGATTTATTTTTAAGTTTCACAGTTAACTGACGCTCAGATCTCCTACAGGTTATATTAACTAACTGATGTTTAAATGAAATCCTGTAATTCCAGAATCTGACCTACTGATAATTTACCATTCTGTGAAAGCTGGATAATGGTCTCACCCATAATGTAGCTGAAATGTAGTGGTTTTTTCTACAATTTTCTCTACAGTTTTGAATTTCTTTGAATGAAGGGCTGATAGGAAAGTTGTTTTCCTTTGGAAAGAAGCACTGAGTAACATACATTATTATGATTAAAATTATTTAGTTAAAATAACTTGTGCAATTTTTTCTTGTAACAGAACTGCTACAAGTCTGACCTGGAATGGCTGCGGGGCATTGGTTGGGTCCCAATTGGTTCCTTGGAAGTTGAGAAAGCCAAGAGAGCAGGGGAGATCCTGAGTGACAAAATTTACCGCCAGCGTCCGGACACCATCAAGTTCACGAGTGTGACGGATTCCCTGGAGATGGTGTTGGCCAAGCAGAACGCAGACACCATGAACAAGGTGAGTCCTGGTGCCACTGGGTGACACATCAGAGGTCTCTGTCTCTGAAGAGAGGACTGGGAATGAACTGGGCACAAGCATTGCTGCAGTTCAGGCATGATGTGTTGTTTCACTCAAGACTCATAAACCAGGTAATGGAAGACTCAAATTCTTGTGATATTCTGCATTTTACAGTTAGATCTTTTCCTTGACGTGTGTGTGCAGTGAGCACTAATAATACTTTGGTTCATTTGTTATTCTGAAGCAATGACACTGTTTACCTAATGTTTTTAAACTTCCTCAGATAAATTCTCTTTTTCTTGATGTTGTTTCTACCAGATTAGCACATAACTGTATATCCGCCTTATACTTCATAGTCTCATTGAATGGTTTGGGTTAGAATGGACATTAAAGGTAATTTTGTTCCAACCCCCTGCCATGGGAAGGGGCAATTTCCACTAGACCAGGTTTCTATCACTTTAATTAATGTGTTTTCCATGAATATTGAGATATTAACCTGGCCCTATAAATCTCTTCCTGTTTTCCTTCTTAGCGTTTGTACACTGAAGCATGGAACAAAGACAAGACCTCGATTCATGTCATGCCTGACACCCCAGAAATCCTGCTGGCCAAGCAAAACCGAGTGAACTACAGTGAGGTGAGTGCAACTGAACAGCTGAGACAATTTAACAGTTTCTGATAAGTACACTTTTGTCACCTTTGATTTTTTATTAATGGTAAAATATTGTCAGGTTCTTCAGTTTCATAAATTGCCAGTTCCCATACTGAAATCAGAGTTGTTCCAGGAATTGACCTCCTGGATATCTAATTGGTCTTTTAAAATCTATTATCCACCATAAATGAGAAATCATTTCTACAGCAAGTTGTGGAAGTAGATATTTTAACTTTTTAAATGTTCCAGTCTTTGCCTTTCCTAAGTGTTTTCCATTTTTCAAACATCTACAAGATCTTTGAAATCTGCACTTTTTTTCTTTTTTAGAGAGCAGTACTTAAATTGTCTGAAGATCAACAATATTGTTCTGGCACTTCATTTGTTTTATTGCACAGTTGTGCTTAACTGAAGTGCAGTTTTGAATTTCGTTTTATGAAAATAAATTGTGAATTTGTTCTCACAGAAAATGTACAAACTGGCCTTGGAGGAGTCGAAGAAGAAGGGCTACGATTTGCGTTACGATGCCATTCCCATCCAGTCTGCCAAAGCCTCCAGGGAGATTGCCAGTGAGGTGAGCAGCCTTTGTTCTCATTTCTCTGTGGATTTGGTAGTGGAAAATAATCAGAATCTTTGTTCCATTGTTTGTTAATGTCATGTTTCACAGCATGGATAGTACTGAAATCTATTTTCATGGTGATTCTGCCACATGCCTTTAGTGCACAAGAGGAATGGATAGCCAGTATTTTTGCATGAGTTATGTGTCACAGTAACAAATAAATACAATAACATGAAGATTATTTATAGGCACTCCCATTGCCATCCATGGATGTTCAAGCAGGATGATCAAAAAGATGTAGGAGTCTATGCTAGAGTTTGTCAAGTTTATTTCTGATTTGAAATAGGAAGTACTTTAAAATCTGTCCCCAAAAGAGATATGTAAGTAAATAAATTCTGAAAGTTTAAATGTTTGTCTTTTCTGGAGGGAAAACATAATTCTGTTCCAGTATCACATTGAAATTCAAAACGTTGAAATACAGACCCAGGAAAACAGCTCTGCAATGACTGGGACGGGTTTTGCTTCTGGCATGAGTCAACATCACTAAGAGACAGAGGATGACAGATTTTTATACTCCTTGTTTTTCTACCAAGGAATCTATTTAAATGCTTTGTGTTAAAAAGGGATAAAATATATAAATATATATATGGATTTATTTTCCTGCAGTACAAGTACAAGGAAGGATATCGGAAGCAGCTGGGCCACCACATCGGGGCCCGCAACATCGAGGATGACCCCAAGATGATGTGGTCGATGCACGTGGCCAAGATCCAGAGTGACAGGGAGTACAAGAAAGCCTTTGAGAAGACCAAGACCCACTTCAGCAGCCCCGTGGACATGCTGGGAATTGTGCTGGCCAAGAAATGCCAGCAGCTGGTGAGCGACGCCGATTACCGGCACTACCTGCACCAGTGGATCTGCCTGCCCGACCAGAACGACGTGATCCACGCCAAGCAAGCCTACGACCTCCAGAGCGATGTGAGCACATCCTTACATTTCTGATACAGAATTAAACACTCTGGATCTTGCACAATGTTATTTTTAAAATATGGATTATAAGCCTCTAGTTGCTTGTGTCAGATTTATTGAAACGTTTTTGTCCTTTCAATTAATTAGTCAAATTTATGTATAATCCTGGTTTTTCAGTCCTTAACCTGAGGTATAATTTGTGTGCTCCTCTGGTATTTGCATTGTGCTCCAATACCTCTGTTATTTTTGTTATTTAATAATTATTTTACTTAATCTTCAAAAGTAACAATTATTTTCAGAACCGTATTCTCAGAACCATACCCAGTTGCTCATGTAGGATGTGCTCATTTATATTAATTCTAATATATGATCACACTTGCACATATATAACAAACTTTCAAATTCTTTCAGGCTGTTTACAAATCAGACCTGGAATGGCTAAGAGGCATTGGATGGGTTCCTATTGGTTCCTTGGAAGTTGAGAAAGCCAAGAAAGCTGGAGAAATCCTCAGTGACAGGAAGTATCGGCAGCCTGCAGACCAGATCAAATTTACCAGCGTGACTGACTCCTTGGCCATGGTCTTAGCCAAGCAAAATGCTGAGATCATGAACAAGGTGAGGGTGCTATTGCCAGTTAATACAACTTGTCCATGAGGTGAAAAATACAAAACAAGAAGTAAAGATAAAGACTTGTGGATTTAAGAGAAAATCCATGTCCAAATTCAGCCGTTGTACAGGAAAGCTCTTTTCTCAGGGCTCAGTCTGAAGGGAGCAGTTGGTAAAAATCTGTAGAAGAACGTCCCTTAAATCACAGATTTTCCAAGTGTGATACTGCATGATGAACAAGTTATGAAGAAATACCTGAAATTCTCTGGATGTGAAACTTCAGCTACGTGTCTCAGATTTGGAGGGGGAAAGTCACTAAGTACCTCCTTCCTTATAAGAAACATAACAAACAACTTATACAGAATAATTAATACAGTTTTCCTCCTATGGCTGTTTCTCCACAATCCAAAGTCAATCAATTGCTGCACCAGCTTAGCCTGAGAAATAATCAGGAGGGACAAAGTTTCCTTCTTGAGCTGTTCAGAGAGAAGCTTTGCTGAGTCAGGATATTTAGAGCTTACTGAAGCTACCCATAGCAGTTTGTAAAATAATTGTAATTGTAAAATATTTTCATTAAGAACTGTTTTAAAGAGTTGTTTTCCTCTCTCGTAGCGCCTGTACACAGAAGCCTGGGATGCAGACAAGAAGTCCATCCATGTCATGCCTGACACACCAGACATCCTGTTAGCAAAGGCCAACGCAGCCAACGTTAGCAAAGTAAGGACATTTGAACATTTACTGAACTAGTGGAAAGTCAGAATTAAGTAAGCAATTCTTTACCATAAACATATTTTAAGATATGCATTCTGAGAGGCAATCATGAAATGTAGAAATCCCATCTTTCAGAATGTTGATAAGCCATTTTCTGTCTTTTTGTGCAGAAACTTTATGTACAGGCCTGGGAAGAGGCCAAAAAGAAGGGTTATGACATGAGAGCTGATGCAATTCCAATCAAAACCGCAAAAGCATCAAGAGATATTGCGAGTGACGTACGTTCTTTCCTCTCCATTTATTTCAGTTACTTTGAAAACAAGAATATATATTTTTGTGATCAGCAGCAATAGGAAATTATGGGACCTTCATCCCAGATTGACTTCTTTTTGTATTTCCAGTACAAGTACAAAGAAACCCACGAGAAGGAGAAAGGCCACTACATTGGGTGCCCCAGCGCCAAGGACGACCCCAAGCTGGCGCAGGCCGCGCGCGCCATGGCCCTGCAGAACGACCGCCTCTACAAGAAGGGCTACAATGACTCCAAGACCCAGATCCACATCCCTGTGGATGCCATGGCAGTTGTGGCAGCCAAGGATTGCCAGAACTTGGTCAGTGACATTGACTACAGGCAGTACCTGCACCAGTGGACCTGCCTGCCTGACCAGAACGACGTGATCCACGCACGGCAGGCCTACGACCTCCAGAGCGATGTGAGTGGCAATAATCGTGGCAAAGCTTCAGGGCAGCTGTGTGAGGCTCTGTTTGTTAGTTACGGGCAAATACAATTTCAAATACATATTCATGAGCCTGCAGTCAGTCCTGGTAAGTTTATTTTGTCTTTTCCAAAGGATTTCGGAAATATTCAGGGCAGTTCATAAGGAAGCCATGTTTTCTTGGTCTACTCTAGAATGTTTGCTTGCAGACTACTTGCAGATGATGCCCCTGGTTTGAATGCAGTGCCTTAAAAGTATCATTGTTGCTGTGCAAATCAGGGGTTCTGTGTCTAGAAAGGACCTTTTACACCACAGCGTCACTGGCTGCTTGTTGTGTGAGAGTATGAAAAGAAGTTGGGGAAAGGCTTATAAAAAAACTTTCCTGCACTGAGAGTTAGAACTACAGAATCTCAAAATAGTTTAGGTTGGAAAAGATCATCTTATTCCAGCCCCCTGCTGTGGGCAGGGACACCTTCCACTAGACCTGGTTATTCAGAGCCTCATCCAAAGTGTCTGGAACATCTCCAGGGATGGAGGGTCCACCAGCTCTCTGGGCAAAATGTTGTCTCTGCCATGCCAGTAACCCTTGGTTTGTTTGCAGAACGTGTACAAGTCCGACCTGGAATGGCTGCGAGGCATTGGCTGGCTCACAGAAGGTTCTGTGGACGTGGTCAAAGCCAAGAAAGCCCAGGAGCTCCTCAATGACCGCTTGTACCGCACGCGGCCGGAGCAGCTGAAGTTCACCAGCATCACTGACTCCCCAGACGTTGTCCTGGCCAAGACCAACGCCATGCAGCTCAGTGATGTAAGCTCACCTTCCCCTTTTGGGGTGACATTTCATTTCTTTCTGGTGGAGACTAGAATTTCTACGGTGGGAATGACGAGTTGGGAAGTTTTGCAAATTGGAGTTACCAAAGAATTCCTGTTGGTTTTTTTTTCACACCGTAGTGAAATGCCATTGTTCTTCTGTCTCCTCAGCGTCTGTACCGTGAGGCCTGGGATAAAGACAAGACCCAGATTTCCCTCCCTTCGGACACTCCTGTCATGCTGCAGTCCAAAGTCAACGCTCTCAACATCAGCAATGTAAGAGAAGAACGTGAAATATTTGTGAAGCGTTAGAAAATGGAGGCTGGCAATTGTTCTTCCAAGTTTTGCTGTAAATGGTGGTGTACAAACCCACCTTCTAACGTGCTTGAAAACAGGAATTTACATCCAGAGGCTTTTCATCACCTCTCAGCATATCAACAGGTTCTGTATTGATAAACTCCCAAGCTCAGTGTGCAATTCCACACAACTCCTGCTCCCTTTGGCAAAACCTGCCAAACGCTTTCCATGGAGGAATCGTTGGAGTCTGCAGACATAGAGCTCTGTCTTCAGGAATATTTCTGCTACCTCTCTGTTTTAATCTTGCACCTACTTTAAGTCATGAGTTTTTTGCTAAAACACTGACCAGGATCATTATTGTAACTCTGCCAGTTACAGGAGGCAAACAGGGCTCCCAGGCTGGTCATTCCAAGCAAGCAGATTTTTAGAGAAGGCATCTCACTATGTTTAACAAAGGTGATTAATTTTCCTTGCAGAAACATTACCAGAAGGCCTGGGATGAGGCCAAGGCGAAAAGCTATGACCTAAGAGCTGATGCCATCCCCATCAAACAAGCCAAGGCCTCCAGAGACATTGCCAGTGAGGTACAGCCTTCTCCTCGTGTGGTCCTTGTGTCTCAGCAGAACTGAGCGAAGCTCAGGCTGACAGCCTGGGCAGCTGGAAGCCTTTTATCTGGTGGCTGTGTCCAGGTCAGCAACACTTTTTGTTCTCTCTGCATTTCCAGTACAAATACAAAGAAACCCACGAGAAGGAGAAAGGCCACTACATTGGGTGCCCCAGCGCCAAGGACGACCCCAAGCTGGTGCAGGCCGCACGCGCCATGGCCCTGCAGAACGACCGCCTCTACAAGAAGGGCTACAATGACTCCAAGACCCAGATCCACATCCCTGTGGATGCCATGGCAGTTGTGGCAGCCAAGGATTGCCAGAACTTGGTCAGTGACATTGACTACAGGCAGTACCTGCACCAGTGGACCTGCCTGCCTGACCAGAACGACGTGATCCACGCACGGCAGGCCTACGACCTCCAGAGTGACGTGAGTACACACAGAGATGTGTAGTTCTACTCTTATTATTTCATAGATTATAGCTTTACTCTGATTGTTCAATTCTATGCAGTCACAACAGATTTATATTTAGACTGTTTTATTCAATTTTTGGTTACTGCTATTACCTGCTGTTTTACACCCCTAGAAAACATTGGTTTTACCTCTAAATTTTATAAAACTTTAGTTGATAATGTGTTGCATAATGGTTTTGGACAGGTGTGATTTGGAGAAGTGGAAGAATTTGTGTCTCTTGCTTTGATGGGATTTAGGAATAACAGCTGTTTGCTGCCTTAGAATCAGGTGGCTTTTGTTTCTCCTGTTTCCTTGAGTCAAATTTAAAATGTATTTAATTGGACGAGAAATTTATTTAATTGGAAGAAAATTCTGTGAGGTGGCCAGTGAGAGGTTTTAGTGGCTGATTGCAAAGCAGAAGGAGCCAGTGAAGATGATTTCCTGACCTGGCTTTGCTGCTTATCAGTCCCTCTTCCACTGTTTCAATTACAAGCTTTGGAGATGAGGTTCCTGTTCCTTACTTTTTGTCAATTTTCCTGGTAGGCAGCTTGGGGTTTTGTTAGGACTTGCAAATTGTTGAAATTTAGAGGAATAAGTATTTTGGAGTGGACAGGAAGACTCTTCTAGGCTCTTAATATTCACCATCATTAACTGCAACTCCCTTCAGTTGTTTCCCCTTAGAAGGTTTGGAACGTATTATTTAAGAACTGAACTACTTAAAACCTTGTTGCCAGATTCAATTTTATTTATGACACTGAGCATCCCCTGTATATAAAAAGGATTAGTCTGACTCTGGCTGGGTTTATAAAAACACAATCTGCTTTGCATAGCTTAAAATAATGAAGACAATAACTTCAAACAATGTTTTCCTTTTGTCACCATCTCACCCAGGCTGTGTATAAGGCAGACCTGGAGTGGCTCCGTGGAATTGGCTGGCTGCCCAACGACTCTCCAGAAATTAAGAGGGTGAAGAATGCCCAGGATCTCCTGAGTGACAACGTGTATCGGACCCCCATTGACAGCGTGAAGTACACCAGTGTCGTGGATTCTCCTGATGTTGTTCTGGCCAAAGCCAACGCTGAACAGATCAGCATTGTACGTTCCGACCTCCCCAGAGCTAAAGAGAAATCTCACTGCTAAAATGTAAAACTGATCAGTGGTGTTCTAAGTTTAATGTTTTTCCAAACATTTTTATTCTTTAGAGATGATAAGTCAGGAGAAGTTTATGGGATTTTGTGTTATGGATTGGTGAAATTTTGTAATTCTGATATTGTTAAATTACTGTTTTAACAGCCAAAATACAAAGAAGCCTGGGAAAAGGACAAGACTATGATCCACATCATGCCAGACACACCTGAAATCACCCTAGCCAAGGCTAATGCTGTTAATTACAGCCAGGTATGTTTATCATTCTGTTTTCTCTAAAATAGTATGTGAATTATATCATTCTAAGGTGTTGAATTTCACTGAATCTCATTGAAGTCTGTCCTTGCAGCATTCCCTTCCCTCTACTGAATATCCTTGAAGTATTTAGCTATTTTAAAATAAATTCTTGCATACACCTATTTAAAAATTATTAATATCATGCACCACTGAGGGAATTTTTTATTGAAATGGATGAGAATCCAAGGCATATAAATATTTTCTACACTTTTACGACCACCCTTCTGTGCATTATAAGCTGCACAACTGATGTTGCATGTTTCAAAGGCAGCTGCATTTATGGTTAGGAGCAAGAGTAATGCTCAAAAAATTTCATGGTATTTCACCAAATAAATGACAGGAAACTCTATTTCTATAATGGCAAATGCCAGAGCATCCAGCACTTGTGTGATGTTCTCTCTGTCTTTTCAGAAACAATATAAAGGAGCTTGGGATGAGCTGAAGATGAGCTACGACTTGAGAGCAGATGCAATTCCAATCAAGTCAGCCAAGGCTTCTAGAGAGATTGCCAGTGATGTAAGTGCCAAAAGAGGCATCTCCCATGCTCTGAGAGCTCTTTCATGCTGGTGCTAATGGTGACCTGTGCTCTTCCCCCAGTACAAATACAAGCTGGAGCACGAGAAGCAGAAAGGGCACTACGTGGGAGTGCCGAACGCACAGGGAGATTCCAAAATCCAGTTTGCCCTGGACGTGGCCAAAGTTCAGAGCGAGCGGGAGTACAAGAAGCACTTTGCCAAGCAGAAGACCCAGTGCCACCTGCCAGTGGACATGGTGTCCATCGTGTCAGCCAAGCACGGGCAGACCCTGGTGAGCGACACCGATTACCGGCACTACCTGCACCAGTGGATCTGCCTGCCCGACCAGAACGATGTCATCCATGCCAGGCAGGCCTACGACCTCCAGAGTGATGTAAGTGCACCTGAAAACACCCCTTAGCTTAGCCCTGTGCTGCCTCTTCTTGTTCTGCTTCAGCCCTAAGGAGTGGGAATCTTTCCCTGAATTCAGGGAGCTCACCTTGTTCTTTGTTCGAGTTGCAAAGTATAGACCACTTATGAACTGGCACGTTTGAAGGGTGATAAATTCAGATGTAGAGCTCATTCCAGGCAAGCCTATGACCTCCAGAGCGATGTGAGTTCCTCTGAAAACATCCCTTAACTTAGCCCTGTGCTGCCTCTTCTTATTCTGCTTCAGCTGTAAGGAGTGGGAATCTTTCCCTGAATTCAGGGAGCTCACCTTCCTCTTTTCTAAAGTTGCAAAGTGTAGACCACTCATGAATTGCCATGTTTGAAGGGTGATAAATTCAGATGTAGAGCTCATGTTGAAATTATGTTGGAATTCATGCCAGGCAAGCCTGTGACCTCCAGAGCGATGTAAATTCACCTGAAAACACCGCTTAGCTTAGCCCTGTGCTGCCTCTTCTTGTTCTGTTTCAGCCCTAAGGAGTGGGACTCTTTCCCTGAATTCAGGGAGCTCACCTTGTTCTTTGTTAGAGTTGCAAAGTATAGACACTTATGAATTGCCATGTTTGAAGGGTGATAAATTCAGATGTAGAGCTCATGTTGAAATTATATTGGAATTCATTCCAGGCAGGCCCACCACCTCCAGAGCGATGTAAGTTCACCTCAAAACACCCCTTATCATAGCCCTGTGTTGCCTCTTCTGACTCTGCTTTAGCCCTGAGGAGTGGGAATCTTTTCCTGAGCTCAGTGAGCTCACTTTGCTCTTTGTTAGAGTTGCAAAGTATAGGCCACTTACAGATTGCCATGTTTGAAGGGTGATAAATTCAGGTATAGTGGTCATGTTGGAATTACTGCTCCCCTTTTAACCCCTGGAGGTAAATGCTGTTATTTCTGAAGTAAATGCTGTTATTTCTGAATCCTGCTGGATTGTACAGGGAGCTGTAGCTAAGAGCATGGCCCCTATTTTGTTTTCCCAGGCTGTTTATAAAGCTGATTTGGAATGGCTGCGGGGGATCGGATGGTTGCCAAATGATTCCCTTGGAGTCAAGCATGTCAAGTATGCTGGAGATCTCCTGAGTGAGGTAAACAAATGTTTTTCAATACTGAAATTTTCTTCTGGGGTATTTGTCTCTTGAAGCATTTTAAATGGTTTAAACAATGAGGTTTTTTTCTAATGGAAAATGCAATGGTAGTGTTTTCACAACATTCGTTGTGTATGGAGAGTTTTCTCTCCTTGTCTGGTGTATCTATTCAGAATTGCTGTATTAGGCATCAAATATTCCAGGGTGATCTGTTCTTCTTTTCTCCTGTACAGAGGAAGTACCGCACAAAGGCTGAAACTCTCCCGTTCACTCCCGTGGCTGACAGGGTTGATTATGTCACAGCAAAGAACAGCACTGAAATCCTCAGTGATGTGAGTTTGCTCTCAGTGTCTGGGCTACATTTGACTTCTGTGATTCTGTGTTTAATGTGCTTTGTCTAATGGCCTTGCAAATTCAGGGCTTGGTTTGCTATTTCGTGTGTAAATTGTGGTGTTTTCCCAGTACTGTGTAGTGCTACAAGGCAGTCGTTTCTTTCTGTGCCCTAGGTTAAATACCACAAAGAATGGAATGAGGCCAAGACAAATTACACTCTCACAGATACACCACAGCTGGATATGGCCCGAGAGGCAGCCAGAATTCTGAATCAGGTATGTGGTCTCTCTTTCACAGCTTCTACTCACATTTTTAGGTATTTAGAAAACCTGCCTTATTGAGAACAACCTGGAGGGAGGATTTGTTATCCTTACACTTCTGTATAAATTACATATGTACAGTAATTGTTGTCATTGTAGGAGTTCCTTATCACTTTTATTTCCCACAGAATTTATACAAGGAAAGCTGGGAGAAAGAGAAAGCCACTGGTTACCTCCTGCCCCCTGACACGGTGCAGATCTCTCATGCCAAGCACTCCAGTGATGTCCAAAGTGAGGTAATGACTTTTCTCATTAAGAAGACAAGTGCTTGGAAGCCTGAAATATTAAAGGTCTTGAAAATTCCCAAACAGACTTAAAAAGCTTTCAGTTCAGGATAGCATCCAGACTTTTCATGGCCCGTGAATTCCACTGTCCTCCAAACAATTCAGCCATCATTGTGGTTATGGGGTTTGGAGATATCAGTGCTGAAAGGTCAGCTTGACTCTTCCACATTCACTCTCTCCAGAAACAATCCTTTCAAAATCAGCTCAGCTGGACTTCCTTGTTTTATAAGTGTTAAATAATCGAAGTGGTGCTATGATTTTCATATGGCTCTGATTTTACTTTTTGGCCTATCGTGGAGGCATCCTCCTTGAAAACTTGTAAACCATGCACACTTCACATTTTAAATTTTTTCATAATGGGTATTGAAATTATTACATTACTCTTGTTTGGAATAAACATTTTGTCAAAACAGTGTGATGTAAATACCTTAAATAAGCATCCACTCTTTAGTCTCAAATGATTTGTTGCCAAAATGAGACTAAATGTGCTTATTAGAAAACATTTTCTGACAAGTCTTTCCTCTTGTGTTAACAGTACCTTTTACTGAAAATTGAGAGTATATTAGACTAGAAAATGCTAAATTCTGAAATGGAAGGCCTATACAAAGTAATATTATTGTTTGTGACCAGATTTTTATCTGACTTTTACTGATAACCTAAGGCCGCGTTTGACAACTCCCTGTCTCATCTGCTCTTTGTGTTGACAAACCTGAAGCTGGTCCCAGGTTAAAACCAGAGTGGATTCACCCAGTGCTGATTTTCTCTGCATTTCTCCCCTCTGCCATCAGCTGAAATACAAAGCTGAGTATGTCAAGCAGAGAGGTCACTACGTGGGAGTTGCCAAGATGAGGGATGACCCCAAGCTGGTGTGGTACGAGCACGCCGGCGAGATCCAGAACGACAGGCTGTACAAATCCGACTACAACAAAACCAAGTCCAAGATCCACATGCCTTCGGATGCCATGGCAGTTGTGGCAGCCAAGGAGTGCCAGAACTTGGTCAGTGATGTTGACTACAGGCAGCACCTGCACCAGTGGACCTGCCTGCCTGACCAGAACGACGTGATCCACGCACGGCAGGCCTACGACCTCCAGAGCGATGTGAGTGATGGCGCAGCTCCGCGAGGTCATTCCCACATGGTCTGGCCTAACAGTGTCACCCACAGCACATAATCCATCCTGAGTTCAGTAATTTCTACCCTTTTGCATTATCTTTCTGGTTTAGAACATTTACAAAGCTGATTTGGAGTGGCTTCGTGGCTGTGGTTGGATCCCTCTCGATTCGGTGGAGCATAAGAAAGTTAAGAATGCACAAGAACTGATAAACAAGGTAAGAGGAAATATTTCAGCAGTTCCACAATTAGCACTTCTTTGTCACACACGGTGTTTAAGACATTATTTCACCTCTCTGCAGAGAGCCTACACAAAAGAAGCCCTGGAGAACTTCTCCAAATACACCAGCGTGGTTGACACTCCTGACATCGTTTTGGCCAAGATGAACTCTGTCAATCAGAGTGATGTATGTACCTTTTTTAAACTAAAAATTCACATAGAAGAATTAGTGGATGATTTAATTGCTTTTGTTAACTGTAATAGTTTTAGCCTTCTGTATCTGTGTGTACACCCCATTAATAACAAGTTTAGTAAGAAGTGACATGAATGAACAGCACATTATTGCTATCCAGATAATTTAACATTTTTCTGTATAAGAATATGGCATGCACCTGACTTAGAATTGGCATAGATTTTTCTTACAGCAGTTGAAAACAGTCCTGTTCTTGATGAACAGTTCATGGAGTTCCTGGTGTTTCTAAACTGTATTTCCTGAGCAGTGTGTCAAATTTTTTGAGAAGACCACGTGGATTTTGAGGTGACACAGTGACGTTTGCCTCTGTGCTACACGGCCTGGAATATCCTACACAACGTTATTACATAATAAAATAAAAGAAAATGAATGTCCACTACTAATAGATGGATCAATGGGAATAATGTATTTCTCCTGTGGAATTAACACTTGTTAATTGTTGTGGTTTTTCCCTTTTGTAGCTCAAATACAAAGAAACCTTTAACCAGGAGAAAGGCCAGTACATCGGCTCTGATGATACTCCTGCTCTGCACCACGCCAAAGACATGGCCTTGCTCCAGAGTGAGGTGAGAGCCCTTAAGCACCAACCTGAGCACTGATGTCTTTGCTTTGAAAACAACAGAATGTGGGGTGCACTTGAGGAACTGTTCTACTCTCAGTAGTGCCACTGGGAAAGTTCTTTAATCCCTTTTTCCTTCAGTGTTTCTCATTTTGGATCACTGGAATCAGGATTATTGCTTTCCTTATTGAAGTGATCTTAAGGCACAGCTGTGTAGTGCCTGGAAGTCACAATGGTGTGACACAACTCAATAGAATTCCATCCAATAATGTCTTCTGAGACTACTGGTAAATTTTACATTTACTTTCTTTGTAAGAAAGGAAAACTGTAGATGATTTACATTATTAAGCAGTTACTTTTGAGTAGTCTCATTGATTTTAATGAGAAACCTCTATTTTTTAAAAAATATGAATGATTACTTATTCATAAGAGTAGGCACTTCATAATTTAGTCTGAAGGTGAATCTATTTAATATTTAACAAAATAAGTATTAGGAAAGTGCCACTGACTGTTAATATTTCAATAATCAACACCAATATTACTTGAAAAATTTTCACAATTTTGATCATCTATAAAATTATCAATCTCAGTTCTATACTGCACTTTAAACCAGAGTTCATATCTATATTTTCGATATTTTTATTACTCTTCTGCTATAAATATAGTGAAGAAAGCACAAATCAGCTCAAATTTGTGCTCAGGTAGCTTCCTGAAGTGAACACTTGTCTTGTTTGCCTCCTGTTCAAAATGAACATTCTCCTTTTAAATTTATTGGGAACCACTCTGTAAAAATACCCTGTATTCCATGTCATATCCCAAATGTGCATAAATGATTTTTTCATCAAAACCTGTGCTCCTTTTTTTTTGTCCAGAAACATTACAAGAAGGCCTGGGAGCTGAGCAAGCCCATTGGATACACCCTGGATGAGAAATACGTTCCCCTGGTGGGAGCCAAACACGCAAACCACATCAACAGCGAGGTCAGCAGGGATTGCCCATTCTTCGCCTTTTTTCCCCCAAAACGTTGCTAGAATGCATGTTTAAAACTTCTATATGAATTATTTTTCAGCTGAAATACAAGGAAATATATGAGAAGCTGAAAGGCCATTACCTGGCTGGGAAGGATATTGGTGATTTCCCCAGTGTCATTCACTCCCTGGAATTCCAGAAAATGAGGAGCATGGTAAGGAACGAACAAATCTGACTGGAATATTTTCCGTTTCCTTTATTTCACCATTTATTTCACTGATGAAATTCACTGGTTCATTACCTAAACATATTTGTTTCATTGTTTAAACATAAATAATGCAAAGCTTAGCAGAGCTGTAGAATCACAGGATCATTAAAGTTGGAAAAGACTTCCAAGATCAAGTCCAACCCTAACATAAATCCACAATAATGTCAGTAAAAATGAATTCAACATCTTTATGTTTCCCAAATGCTTATTTTATGTGTGGGTTGAGTAATAGAATTTCAAATTATTTAGGAGATTGAGAAGGGGTTTGTTTAGCTATAAGAATAAGGTAAAAAACCCCATTTTTCTGTTTCAGTCTAAGGATCTGAGCAGTAAAAATTACCACGTGGGATTCATTTCCTTTACAAATAAAAGTGTAGATTTTGAGTTGGAATAGGAATTTAAGAACTGGAAAAGTAAATGCAGATTTGGTGTGTGGCTGTTATCAGCACTGCACATACAGCATGTCATGCAGGGCATAAATCAGTGAAATCCCAAATATTCTGTCTTTAATTAGATGAAAACCATGTTTGGAGTATGAGTTTTTTAATCCTGAAGACTTGTTAGTGTTCTCACCAGCTGTTGAAACTGCAAGTGAAGGTTATTCTTGTCCTTCTAGGACCTCTTCAGAAAAAATGGTGATTAATATCAAAATTAGGATTTCATCCTGTTGAATCCCATGAGAATTTAGCTACCAGATCCAGGAAACAAAACTCAGATTATGCTGTCACCTTTTAGTCCAAAATCCAAAGTTATACAGCAAATCACTCTGATTTCCTCTCACCTTTTCCCCAATCCTTGCTTTCCAGCTGGCCTACAGAAAGAATTATGAAGACACCAAGAAAAATGTCCATATTCCCACTGACATGATGAACCACGTGCTGGCCAAGAAGTGCCAGTACATCCTCAGTGATCTGGAATACAGGACCTACTTCCATCAGTGGAATTGTTCCCCTGAGGAAAATGATGTTATCCACGCCAGGAAAGCCCAGGAGATTCTGAGTGATGTATGTTTATCATTTATTTAGAGCCACAGAATGGGCTGGGTTGGAAGGGACCCATCAAAATCATCCAGTCCAACTCCTGGCCCTGCCCAGCACACCCCAAAAATCCCACCAGCAGCCTGAGGGCATTGTCCAAACCCTTCTAGGACTTATATGAACTTCCTGAATTATTTGTTTGACATTATAGCAGCCTTTCCCATCGTTTTTCCAAGTTATTTAAATACAAAATACTTTCAAATGTCTTCCATAATATTTAAATATGAAATTAATAACCATGGCTTTAGATTCTTAGTACCAATCACTGCTGTTATCCTCATCTGTTGTAATTGGGAATACTGGAATTAGCACAGGGGCCAGGACAGCATCCAGAATTCTCCTGGATCCAGTGGCTCTGGAAAAGAATTCCCCTTGTTTGTTGGGGTTGTATGAACCCACAGCTGAGAGAATGGTGCTCATGTCCTGCAGTCAGTGGTGTCTCAGCTTGGGCCAGCCAACCTTCCCAATAAAATCTGAGGGGGTGTTAATTGCCTGGCTTATTAACATGGAGAAGTCCTTGGTTTAATTGGCAGAAGGCAAATTTCTCCCTAATTGAATGTTCTGTTCACTTCCATGCAGTCTGTGTACAAAGATGACTTGAACTGGCTGAAGGGAATTGGATGTTACGTCTGGGATACCCCACAAATCATACAGGCTAAGAAATCCTATGACCTCCAGAGCCAGGTAAGTTTTCCTTAAATAAATTTATTTTTTATCTATTTTTTCTTCTATTTATGTTTCCATTTAGGTTGGCATGTCCTAGTCCAGAGCAGAATGAAGTCATTCCTGTTACATCAGAAATATTTTGTTTAAACTGTGATAATGCAGTCTTTGAGTTGCTTCTGTAGAGACATCATTTGTGTTATCAGAAGAGGAGAAAACTCAGGAGAATGGAAAGACAACTGTGGTTTTTAATTCCATTATTGCTTAGTTCATCCTGGCTGTATATTAAATATTTCTATTTTCTGACCTGTCACTTTTAGAGTTGCTCTTAACTCAGCTGTAATCCTCAATTTCAGTTGTCCAGATGTGATTCCAAAGGAAGCTGGCAGGTGATTTCCAGGTGGTTTTCAGAACTGAGTGTTCTGTTGGTTTTGTTTCCTTAGATAAAGTACACCTCTGCAGGGAAGGAGAACTTCCAGAACTTCAGTGTGGTTACAGACACCCCTGTCTATGTGACTGCTCTGCAAAGTGCTGCCAATGCCAGTGAGGTGAATCCCCACCTTTTCTACTCAAAATTTTCCTTCTGAGCATTGAAACAATTCACTAAACCCAACTTTCATCTCCTAGGTGAAATACAAGGAGGAATTCCACAAAACCAAGGACAAGTACACGACCGTGACTGAAACAGTGGATTCAGAAAGAGTTCAGAATTTGAAACATCTCTATAGTGATGTGAGTGTTTCTACACTTTTTTTTCCTCTTCAGGTCCATTAATGTGGGATTTTGAATTTTATTTGGCTTTGTTTGTTCCCTCTGTTTGAAGATAAACATCCAAACAAGGAGCTTATCAAAGCACTGCTTGAGCTTGGGGGAGATGTTGTATTTCAGGCAAGGGCTGTATTTTCCAGCTGTAATGCCAGTCTTGGCAAAACACCTGGATTAATAAATGGATTTCCTGAACAAAATTACACCTGAACAAAATGAAAACCTCGTGTGAGAACAGACATGAATAGTTAGAAAGCATTTTTATCACCCCTTACATGCACTTGATGTTGAGTATTACTTAATATCTTGTAATTTACACTATTTTACTATGCGATGTCTAAATAAAAAGAAAAGGGCTTTTGATTTCTATTGTTTGTTGGTTATTATTTAGGAGAACCATTTTTTCACTCACAGAAACTTTCTGTTTCCCCACAGAATCTCTACAAGAAGGCCTGGGATAAAGTGAAGGCCACCAGCTACGCCCTGCCCTCGGATTCTGTAGCCTTGGCACGAGCCAAAGAACTGAAGCACAATGCAAGCATTGTAAGTGAATTAAATTCTTTATTTTTTTAAAAATTAAATTCTTCAAACCCTGCATGTACTATGGATAGAAATGTTTTTTAAACTTTAATTTATCTTCCCTTTTAAATTGAGAACTTAATATGTGTCTGTAGATAATCAGTTTTCTGTGATAATTATTTGGGTAACAGTCCTTTGTGGCTTGAAAAAAAAAGCCAATTTTTATAGTAATCCAAACAGAAAATGTTAGGGTGTTTCTAGTCTAAATTACATGAGCATCCAGGTCAGGAAAACACCAGAAATCTTTAAATAATGCTTTACTAAGTATAGAAAACATCTTATGCTTTACTGAACTTGGCATTAAGAGAGACCACTCCACAGATCTCTTTAAATGGAAGAGCTGGAACAATCAATAAGTACCTTATTCTACATCTATTGATTTTTAATATCTTATTTTACAGTATTTATTTTACAAGCTGATTGTTATGATTTACTTTCTTTGCCATTTAAGACAAAACAGAAAACCAAAATCCTGCCTTAAAGCCTTCTTCTACTTGTTGGACTCAACCTTTTGCTTAACGATGATGAATTTTGTTTCAAAACCACAAGTAATTCATTGGAGTCAATTAATTATTGCATTTTTTTGCTTCTGCTCAGGTCAAATACCGTGAGGAATATGACAAGTTCAAAGCCCTGTACACCCTCCCCAGAGGGGTTGAGGACGATCCCAACACGGAAAGGTGCCTCAGAGTCGGGAAGCTCAACATTGATGTAAGTGTTGGGTTTGGATAGGTGTTTTCCTGATAAAGCCATGCAGCCACTCAAGGAATCCATGTCTTGATCCAGACATCCAACATTCCCATGTGCATTTGGCATTGTGAAGTATTTGCTGAATTCTAGAATTCAACCATAAATTTAAGTTTTATCTCCATCACTGCCTTGCCTGCATGGCCAAACCTGTGGTGTAACATGGGTAAAATCATCATCCAGATCCAGACATCCAACATTCCCACATGCATTTGGCAGGGTTCAGTATTTGCTAAATTCTAGAATTCAACCATAAATTTAGTTTTAACTCATTTACTGCCTTACCTGCATGGCCAAACCTGTGGTATAACATGGGTAAAATCATCATCTTCCAGATCCAAACATCCAACATTCCCACATGCATTTATCAGGGTTCAGTATTTGCTGAGTTCTAGAACTCAACCATAAATTTAAGTTTTAACTCAATCACTGCATTGCCTGCATGGCCAAACCTGTGGTGTAACATGGGTAAAATCATCATCTTCCAGATCCAGACATCCAACATTCCCACGTGCATTTGGCGTTGTGACGTATTTGCTAAATTCTAGAATTCAACCATAGATTTGTAGTGTAACATGGGTAAAATCATCATCTTCCAGATACAGACATCCAACATTCCCACGTGCATTTGGCATTTGGTATTTGCTGAATTCTAGAATTCAACCATAAAATTAAGTTTTATCTCAATTACTGCGTTGCCTGCATGGCCAAACCTGTGGTGTCACATGGGTAAAATCATCATCTTCCAGATCCAGACATCCAACATTGCCTTGTGCATTTGGCATTGTGAAGTATTTGCTGAATTCTAGAATTCAACCATAAATTTGTAGTGTAACATGGGTAAAATCATCATCCAGATCCAGACATCCAACATTCCCACGTGCATTTATCAGGGTTCAGTATTTGCTAAATTCTAGAATTCAACCATAAATTTAAGTTTTAACTCATTTACTGCCTTACCTGCATGGCCAAACCTGTGGTATAACATGGGTAAAATCATCATCTTCCACATCCAGACATCCAACATTCCCACGTGCATTTGGCAGGATTCAGCATTTGCTGAATTCTGGAATTCAACCATAAATTTAAGTTTTATCTCAGTTACTGCCTTACCTGCATGGCCAAACCTGTGGTGTAACATGGGTAAAATCATCATCTTCCACATCCAGACATCCAACATTCCCACGTGCATTTATCAGGGTTCAGTATTTGCTGAATTCTAGAATTCAACCATAAATTTAAGTTTTATCTCAATTACTGCCTTACCTGCATGGCCAAACCTGTGGTGTAACATGGGTAAAATCATCATCTGCCTCCTTTTAACCCATTAGCACAATGAAAATTGCTAGAAATGTTAGAAATCACGTTTTACCTCCCTTGCTGATCTTCTGCAAATTGTTTTTAGAGCAGGCCAGATGCAAATTTTAGCCACGGCCAAAGCGATCGCTCTCCCACTGAAAATAGCAATGATTTCCTCCAAATTTACCAACAATTTCTGCTTGAACTCCACAGCGCCTGTACAAAGAAACCTATGAGAAGACCAAAGCCAAGGTGCACATCATCCCAGACATGGTGGACATCATCTCAGCCAGGGATGCCCAGAAGAAGATCAGCGAGGTCGATTACCGCACGCGGCTCCACGAGTGGATCTGCCTGCCAGACCTGCAGGTCAACACCCACGTGCGGAGCGTCACCGACCAAATCAGCGATGTGAGTCCCCAGATCTCCTTTGGGAACATTCCTTCATTTGGGCTCTGTTGGAGGAAATGGTTTGGCAAAACTTCAGCTGGAGCGCTCTGAAGTTGCCACTTGACTTCGTTTTTGGCAATAAATGTGTCCTTGAGATGGGACTCAGTTGAACAGAATCAGAAAATCCCAGAATGGTTTGTGTTGGAAAGGACCCTAAAGCTCATCCCTTCCATGGGTCACCAAAACTATCCTAGGTTACTCCAAGTCCCATCCAACCTAGCCTTGGACCAGAGGTGGAGAGGCCACAACCTCTCTGTGCAATAATTCCAATAATTTCAGTGTTGTCAGTGCAGGCATTTGGGTCATGACATTACAGTTCTGGCCATGCAGCCATCCCTGTCTGTAAATTGTCCTTTATTTGGTTGCATAATTGTGGAAACTTTGGAAATCTGAGAAAATCCTAGGTGGGCAAAGCTTCTACTCACTTGCCTTGTGTAGGTCAGCCCAGGAGTAGGATCTGGCAGGAAATCAGTGCCCAGTAGGAAGTGCAGGTAGTTTTTTTTTAAAAATAATGGGATTTTTAATTTTTTGGCCAAATTGAAACAAATTGAACAAAAATTATATAAATTCCAAAAGGAATTGTTTTGATTTTCTCAAACAACAAAAAATAATAGATCAAAGGAGTAGAAACCTTCCTTGCCATCATTTGACAGTTGTGTTTCAGAGTGATTTAGAAATAAGGGATTAGATCCTGATAGAATTCTTACAAGTTCCCTCTCTGCTTCCTTAGGTGATCTACAAGGATGATCTGAACTGGCTGAAAGGCATTGGCTGCTTTGTCTGGGACACCCCTGAAATCCTCCACGCCAAGCAAGCCTACGACCTCCGCAGTGATGTGAGTGGATAACTCTGCATTTTCTGCTTTTTTTCACTCCACTGCAGCTTTATTCCACTCCAGGTGGAGCCTGGAAAATGTTATTTATCCTTCTTGACTGAAGGATTCATTAAATAACCAGCCATAGTTTTAATATGCTTTCTGTTTCAATGCTGGTTCGCTGATAAAATAGCTCAGTGATGAAATAAATAGTGAATATGGTAATAAAATAAATTAAATTAAGAATTACTAGCATTAGTAATTAGAGCTCTTGCTTTCTCTCTGCAGATTAAGTACAAAGCTAAGGCAGAAAAAATGAAGAAGGACTTCACTGTGGTCACAGACACTCCTGTCTATGTCCAGAATGTGATCAGTGCCTTGAATTTAAGTGAAGTAAGTGTTTGTTTCACCTTCCAGCCAATATTCCAAATGCTGTTACCTCACCAGCTTTAGAAATGTGACTTTTAAGATGTTTTTAACAATTTCATTTTAATCATTCTTGGTTATCTACACCTCATTGTAGACACAATCACTAAAATCATCAATTGCCTGAAGCCAAAAAACTTGAATGCAGTTTTTTAGGATCAAATCCCATTGAATGCAAACAAAACTTACTATGAGAGAACATGACAATTATGGCTTTTTCTCTTTCCCAGGCTGTCTACCGTGGTGATTACAAGCAGAATGTCCAAGGCAAGATGATCCCCACTGACAAAACAGTGGATTTGGAGCGGGCGTATAACGCAAACAAAATACAGAGTGAGGTGAGTCCAAAACTTGGGGCTCCACAGAGTTTCTGACCCTGAACACCCAAATTTTCTGGTTTTAGCTTTTCAGGTGAAGCTGCGTGTCACTGCTCTGAGACCAAAGTGGGGAAATACCCTCATTTAAGCTATAAAAATGCATTTTCATGCAGACAATGGGGGAAATCTTTAACCAGTTGCAACTGAAATATTTCCAAGATTGAGGGATTTCCCCCTCAAATATTGCTGGCAGTTGTCCCAAGTGTTTCTCTCTCCTCTTGCAGAATTTGTATCGCTGGGCTGGTGTGAATGCTCTGCCCACTGGGTACAGCCTTCCCACGGACACCCCGACCTTCCAGCACGCCAAACACGTGCAGCACATTGGCAGTGATGTAAGTCAGGCTCTGAATCCTTCAGCAATCCCTGAAAAGGGACTCTCAGCTTGGGCCTTTACTCTCAAAATATAAATTTCCTCAGCAACATGCAGATACCTCATTAGGTTCAAGAGGAATGGAATATATTATTAATTTTGGGCCATATGATAAAGGGAGAAATAATTATGATGTGTAGTGTGTTTAACTGTGATACAGCTCCATCTCACTTTTTTAATCCCTAAAAATCTGGTTTATTATAGAGCATAAATTTCAGAACTGCAGCATAGCCAGAATCATAATTAAATTCAGCTTCTGTGTGTTTTTGTGCTATATTATAGCTGAAATTTAGTTTCTGAAATTTAGTTTATACCAGAGCTGAAATTTAGTTTCTGAAATTTAGTTTATATTATAGCTGACATTTAGTTTCTTTGTGTTTTTGTTCTGTACTACAGCTGAAATATAAAGAGGCCTATGAACACATGAAAGCCAAGGGCTACACTCTGGGACCTAAAGATGTTGGCTTTGAAACTGTGAGGAAAGTTAATCAAGTCATTAATGAGGTACAGTAAATATATGTATTTAATTTCTCAAAATATGCACAATGAGAATACACTGACTGGCAAGTTGTAGAATCCCTGAGGCTTTTAAGAACAAAAATTTATTTAGAGAAGCATCCATCAAGAATGGTGAGGAATCATTGATCCAGGCTAAAATTGTTACCATAATATAAAATTGCAGCCTAATTTTATTAGCTGTGGTTAAAGCTGAGTAGAAATTACTGTATCTATATAAAATTGGGTTGCAGTAGTTTGAGGTTTTATGTATATTTACTCACTTCTTTGATCATTGGTTTGAGTAGGATGAAAATGATATATTTTTACATGTTTTTAGGATTAGAGTCTGAGATCCCCAGAATTTATTGAAAACAATTATGGAAAATCTTCGCCTGGGTGGAAAATCGTTTTAGTGTAGGAAGTTCTTATGCTGTGCTGATCTTCTTTGCCATGGGGAGGTTTTACAATTATTTGAGCTGTGCTAAAATGCAGAATGCTGTCTCTTGTGACAGAGGCTGTACAGGGCAACCTACCACAAGAACAAGGACAAGATCCACACCACGCCCGACACGCCCGAAATCCGCCAAGTGCGAGCCACCCAGGAGGCTGTCAGTGATGTAGGTGCCTTTCCAACAGAACAGAATCAATTGAGATTATTCCCTGACCAAACACCTGAAATGCTGGTTTTTTTCCCTCTCCTTTCAGCTGATCTACAAGTCAGATTTCTTCAAGATGCAGGGCCACCTGATCTCCCTGCCCTACACCCCTCACGTGCTGCACTGCCGCTACGTTGGGGACATCACCAGTGACGTAAGCAGCTGCTGCTCACACACCTGGTGTGGCAGAACAACAGGTCCAAAACTTCTGCACTGGCAGTGGGGTTGGGTTTCTCTCACTTCCTTTCTATTCTGTGGCAGAAAAATGCTTTCTCATTTTTGGGTTACACTCTGTGTGTTATAGAAAAGCAGGCCTGGAAGGCCCAGAGGGAGCCTCTTCCCTGGCCCAGAGGTGCCCAGGAAGCACATCCAGGGCACCAGGGATGGGCATGGCAAAGAGGATCATGGCTTTGTGGCCTCTGCACCCATTGTGTGAGAGGATTGTAGGGTGTGACCTTCGAGGGGATTGTTTATCTTTGCTGTTTATGGGATGGCACAGCCTGGGGGTGGGATGGGATAAAGGGAATTTTCACTGAGTGGCCATAGGGCAGTGGCCATGGCAGTGGCCATGGGGCAGTGGCCATGGGGCAGTGGCCATGGGGCAGTAGCCACGGGGCAGTGGCCATGGGGCAGTAGCCATGGGGCAGTGGCCATGGGGCAGTGGCCATAGGGCAGTAGCCATGGGGCAGTAGCCATGGGGCAGTGGCCATGGGGCAGTGGCCATGGGGCAGTAGCCATGGGGCAGTAGCCATGGGGCAGTGGCCATGGGGCAGTGGCCATAGGGCAGTGGCCATGGCAGTGGCCACAGCAGCAGCCATAGGAGCAGTGTCAGCAGCAGTCCCAGAGTGCTCTGGAGCAGTCTCAGTCTCTGTCTGTACAATCCAGAACTCTGCACAACAGGACAGTCTCCTCAGAGAAGTCCTTGCCCCTGTGTTGAATACTGCACCTCACTGTGTTTAGGGACTGGTGATTGAAATGATCCCGAAGTTGATGGTTGATTTTGATTTCTCTCTGTAGAATAAATACAAAGAGGACCTGAGGTGGCTGAAGGGCTTGGGTTGTTTCCTGTATGACACCCCTGACATGGTCCGTGCCCGCGAGCTCCGCAAGCTCTGGGTAAGAATTTTCCTCTGGGAATTGAATATGACAAGAATGGATTTATTGCTGTGCATGCAGGAAGTGAAAAATGTGACAATGACCTAAGACTGAGGGAATTTTGTGCCATGCAGCCAATTTGTTGTTTCAAAGCACTGTTGGGTTGCACTGTAAAATTCCCTTTATTAATACTACTTTTCCTTTCCAGTCTAATTACATCTACACAAGCACTGCCAAGAAAATGTGGCCCAAAGTCCAGGTGGTGCTGGATACTCCTGGATACAGAGCAGTGCAGGAGCTAAAAACCCACCTGAGTGAGGTAAATTCTGTTATTTCTGCCCAATTTTGTAGCTAGAATTAACCCCTCCCTGTGTTTTCTTCCTGAAACACTTGAGATGTTATAATTGTAAAGGTGTGATTTTGCACCTTCTAAATAACAGCAGGAAAAATAATTCCTGGACCTTTCTTTTTTTCCAGCTGGTTTACAGAGCTGCAGGCAACGAGCTGAAGACAAAATACACTTCCATCCTTGACACACCTGACCTGATAAGAGCCAAGACAGGACAAAAAATACAGAGCCAGGTGAAAAGTTTGTGCTGATGTAAAAATCAATCAAGGGATCCTTCTTAGTATATTATTAAACCACAGCAAAAGCTTTTGAGGCCATCTCAAAGCAGTGTGGAATTCCTGGGGAAATGGGTGGTTATGTGTATATTGTGAATTTCCAGCTGGTTTTCAGAGGCATAAGGTGGAATTTAGTTGAAGTGTGTCTTTTTTTGAGTTATTTTCTTCTTGCTGCAGTACTTGTACGTGGAACTTGCCACCAAGGAGAGACCCCACCATCATGCTGATGGTCAGACTCAAGCCTTTACCCATGCCAGGAATGTCAAGGACATGATCAGTGAGGTAAAATCTTGATTTTTAAATTTTTTTACCACTCTGCTGAACTCTTTAGAAGCTTTATTTCTGATTTTAGTGGTAATTTCAAGGCTCAAATCTGTTTGGCCTTCATACTTAAATGCCACGTTTCCTTTGGTAAAATAAAACATTCTGAAAATATGTTTTAATGTTTTATAAGATAACTTTTTTTGCAGATTGGCAAATGCTTCTGAAATTGAAATAATGACTCTTCCCTTTTGCTGCCTCTCTCAGAAAAAGTACAAAACCCAGTATGAGAAGATGAAGGACAAGTACACCCCTGTCCCTGACACGCCAGTGCTGATCAGAGCCAAGAGAGCCTACCTGAATGCCAGTGATGTGAGTGCTCCAGGAACACCCCTCTGCTGCTTTTCCTGGGATTCTTTATGGAAAAAAAACAGGAAAAAGATCAGTGGGGGAACAAATTTGTAGTGTCATACAATAGTTGTAATATCACACAGGATATCTCAGTGTGGGTCAGGAGCATTTGCATGTCCATTTCCATTTGAAATTAGGAACATTATTGAGTTTTGATTTGATTCCACTACAATTCCTTTTTTTCCCCCCAGTTATTATAATTCATTTTTATTTCCCCTTGCACTGAAGTGTGGTCTTACAGCAAAGTAAAAACTGTTTCAAATAATTTGCTTACGCATCAAATCTCCAGACAGAGCAGACTGGAGTGAAGTGATTGATGTTGGAGCCAGGATACAATAACTTCTATCAGCTTTTTTCATCTCGGTTTTGTGTTAGAAATAAACTGCCCTGTCACTGAGAATGTGTTCATTTTGTAATCCAGAAGTAGATTAGAAAGAAAAATCACCTGAGCTACTGCACAGGAAGTTGTTAAGGTGAAGTTGATTTTTTTCTTCAAGCGTGGAATGGTTATTTTTTATTTAAAGCAATTAAAAAGGGCTCATTTGTGAGAGCTTTTCCATATATTTCAGAACCAGCAGGATGTGAAAGGACATGTGCAGGGCTGGAGTTTTGTTCTAGGGTTTATTTAGTCTTACTGCTCTAGGAGTGATTTTTAAACACTTCAAAGGAACATCCCAGCTCCTCTGCACATGGGAATTTCTCATCAGGAAAGTTTTTCTCCACAGACTGAGATGATCTTCCTGCTTTCCCCTAGATGAGGACAGGGAAGAGGGGATAAGTAGTTTTTTATACCTAAAGTGGTACCTATGTTACGTAGAGGTCATTTCTGTGATACAGGGATGTTTTTCTTCAGTTTGAAAGTGGATTGGGTGAAATTCTCTCTATTTTTCACCATAAATTTCAGTGAAATTACAACTGATTGTGGGCAACTGCAGCCTCCTAAAATTCCTCGGGGCTTACTGGGATACCAGACAGCAACATCACCCTGGATATCATCCCTGAGAAGTGAGAAACTTCACTAAAACAATTCCTGCCCCACTAATTCCTTGTTTTGTGGGTTATTTTCCCTCCCAGCTGCGCTACAAAGAAACCTTTGAGAACACCAAGGGCAAATACCACACAGTGAAGGATGCTCTGGACATTGTCTACCACAGGAAGGTCACAGATGACATCAGCAGTGTAAGTAGAACATCTCCATTCCTAATTAGTGCTTGCCACCTCATAACCTAAAATTAGATTGGCCATTTATCCTTTTGTCCCATTTAATTGTGTCAAATAATTAGGAAGATATTAGTATTATTAGTGGTGATTTCTTTATTTTTCTGGAATATTGATTGATGCCATTTATCCTTTTGTTCTATTTAATTGTGTCAAATAATTAGGAAAATATCAGCATTATTAGTGATGATTTCTTCCTTTCTCTGGAATATTGATTGATGCCATTTATCCTTTTAATTCCATTTAATAGTGTCAAATAATTAGGAAAATATCAGCATTATTAGTGTTGGTTTCTTTCTTTCTCTGGAATATTGATTGATGCCATTTATCCTTTTAATTCCATTTAATTGTGTCAAATAATTAGGAAAACATCAGCATTATTAGTGTTGGTTTCTTTCTTTCTCTGGAATATTGATTGATGCCATTTATCCTTTTGTCCCATTTAATTGTGTCAAATAATTAGGAAGATATTAGTATTATTAGTGGTGATTTCTTTATTTTTCTGGAATATTGATTGATGCCATTTATCCTTTTGTTCTATTTAATTGTGTCAAATAATTAGGAAAATATCAGCATTATTAGTGATGATTTCTTCCTTTCTCTGGAATATTGATTGATGCCATTTATCCTTTTAATTCCATTTAATAGTGTCAAATAATTAGGAAAATATCAGCATTATTAGTGTTGGTTTCTTTCTTTCTCTGGAATATTGATTGATCCCATTTATTCTCTTGTCCCATTTAATTGTGTCAAATAATTAGGAAAATATCAGCATTATTAGTGTTGGTTTCTTCCTTTTTCTGGAATGTTGATGGATGTTGATGTTACAAGTTAATCTCGTTTCCACTTTTTTAATTCTGATGTTTCAAAAAAAAAAAGAAAATGGAACTTTTGTGTGGTCTGGAATGCTCTTTTCAGTTGTTTTATTTAATTCTTGCATTTTATCCATAGATCAAATATAAGGAAAATTACATGAGCCAGTTGGGAATCTGGAGATCCATCCCAGACCGCCCCGAGCACTTCCACCACCGCCTGGTCACGGATGCCATCAGTGATGTGAGTTCAGGCAGCCCAAAATCAAAAGTGGTTTCCAAAATGAACCCCAAACCTTCTTTCTCAACAAAAAGAAAGGAGGTGAAATTTTTCAGTGATTTCCAATTTGCCCTGGCAGATCTGGGAGCTGACAGAGAGAATTTGATGGTTAAAATTGCAGCACGTCCCCTGGTCAAATCAACAATCTTAATTAATTTCAGTTGTATTTGCTTAGATTTAATTAACTCTTTAATTGTACATTTCTGTGCATACCCAATAACCCCTTGACTGTATGAGATTATTTTTAATTCACACAGGTAATGATAGATTAGGTGTGTGAATAAACTGAGTCCATCACAAAAATACGAGGAGCTCATTTATTTTACAACTGATGTAACTCTGTCTGCCACACTTGGTGCTGAGCTTCATTTCAGCACTGATTATCTGCCTAAAACTGAATCTTTTTACTTCTTTTCTAAAGATATATTTTTTTTCTAAAGGTTAAATACAAGGAAGACCTGGAATGGCTGAAAGGCACTGGCTGCTACGTGTGGGATACTCCAAGTTTTGTCCTGGCAGAGAAGAATAAAGTGCTCTACAGTGGGGTGAGTGAAACTCTCTGAATTACTGCTGAGTGGTTTTTGACATTTCCTGTCCATTTACAACAATCTGTTGTTGGTAGAAAAATTAAACTCACAAATGCAATAATTCCACCTTTTTTTTTTTTCATAAATTCTGTCTAAAATCACATTTTCCTTGCCTTACCCTTGTTTGGATTAACACGGGCTGGGTTCTGTGTGTTTGCTTTTCTTTTGCTCCAGTGTAAGTACAAGGAGGATTTTGAGAAGACCAAGTCCAAGTTCAAGTACGTGGCTGACTCTCCAAGCAATGAACATTTTAAATATGCAACTCAGCTGATGGATGGGGTAAGTCAAGATTTCTGTAGGCTCAGGCTTAAATAGTTGGTCTGTGACTAAATACAGAGTTGAAGGTTGATCTGCCTTATGTTCAGGCTTAAAAATGCCTTAAGATCAACCTAAAGTCATGAAGGACAAAGTTGTTTTTCTAAGTATTAGGACAGAGCAGGTTTGCAGAGCCCAGAAAGTGAAATCCCCACCCCTGCTCATTAATTTTTCATGGCAAAGGAACTTTTCCTTTGCTGATTTAAATAAACCTACTGGTGTAGTAACCCCTGAGTATTGATTTCCATCTGAAAAAAAAGAGTAGAGAGAATTCCAATTGCTTTCCTAAAATGTTGATAAAATCTTTATTGGTATCAGGATGTCAGAGTTGTGTCTGAAGCCACCACAGCTCGTTTCATTTCAGTGATTTTGCCTGGAATTTTTCCCACTCTACAACTCACTTTTTTTCTTATTTTCCTCATTTAGTGCTAAAGAAACAATTGGAACAACCTAATAATTAATGAACAGCTCTGGGTTTCAAATTCAAATTACTCCTGCAGTTTGTAGGATTAATGCTCTACACCCCAGGACAAATTCCATGGAAAACACCACGTTCAGGGTGATTCCCATCAGCTTAGAGCTGGAATAGCGCCCAAAATCTGATGCTTTTCATTCAAGGAGCAAATATTTAGATTTTTATCTCAATATTTCACTCTATTTCACCATTTTCTATTGTGTGATACCATTACCTGGCAGTAAGTTCATTACTGTGTTACCTGTTCTAGGTAAGAAAAGCTGTTTCACAACAAATTCCAGAATTCTTATGAAGATTGTTCAGCCTTATTATTGTTCATAGAGCAAATAAGGAAAAAAATCAATATCAGAAACATAAATGGGTAAAATTTTAGCAGTGGGAGCTCCATAAATTGAAAAGAACTTGCCTAAATACCTTCTGTTCTCTAAGTGATTTTTAAAATAACATCTCACTGTTTTCTCTTTGGACTCAGCTCAGGAATCTACAGCACAGAGTTGCTTTTGCATGAAGAAAATCAGTCATAAAATTGCTTATTGAAGGGATGGCATAGAGACATCCTTAAACTCTAGGCCTTCCAGAAATGCATTCACCATTGGGAAATATGCTCTCTCTTCCTTTTTTTTTTTGTTTTTTTTCTGTTTTTATTTTTAATTTATTTCTCTCTTTTGGACATGACCTCCACCCCCAGCCTGAGCAGAGGTTATACCAGTGATCTCTCTGTCCCTTAACTCTCTCTTGTCACCCTGTATTTATGCTATTCTGAGCAGAAATTGTACAGAGCTGCCTATGAGAAGCTCAAAGATAGGTACAGCGTTATTGTGGATGATCCCAGGAGCCTGCTGGCCAAGTGGGGCAGCACCCTGAGCAGCCAGGTACCGTGGGGGCAGCTCTGGGTGCCACCCTCACACCCAGCACTGTCACAGCCCTGTGGCATTGTCACGTTTTCTTCACTCGATCTCCATCCTGCCACCCAAAAAGGAGCCACTTTTTGTGTGAGCTGCTCTGTCCATCTGTGCTGTATGTGCTTCCATCACTGTGCATCAGTGGGCATCAGGAATCCCTCTGGAAGAGAGGTTTTCAAAAAGCAGAATCGAGCAGTTATTGTTTTATTACCTCTCTTTTCAAATCTTCTTACTCATTTCTAGATAAAGCAACGGGGAGATATTTGCCTTAATTTCTAATTTACTCCCTAAATTCTAATCTAAATTCTAATTCTAATTAATTTCTTATTAAACCCCCTTAATTTCTAATCTCCCCTTAAAAACCCATTATTTCCTTAATGTGAGGGCAGGCAAATTCGTTAATATTTACTCCTGACACTGCTGATCACTCAGATGTGAATTGTATGCACATGTGGATGAATACATACAGCACCTTGCCTAAATCTCTCCACTCTCCAAGTGCCAGGGATCTAGAGCTGTGTCGTTGTTCATGTTGTTCATGGGTCTCTCTTGTCCTTGGTTGCCACTTGCATGGACAGAAAAGCTATAAATCCTTTGCCAAGATGCTCCTGCAGAACGGATGCAATGAAATTCTGAGGCCAGATATGCTGACAGCACTCTACAACACATACCTGTGGAGCCAGGTAATCTGCAGAGAGGGTTTTGAGATCCCCCACCTTGGCTGCTTGCACTCGGCGTATTTACTGCTCCCTGTAATTCCATGGATTTCAGACCCCCAAAGCTTCCTCAGTGTGCTCAATGCTGGCTGGGATTAAATCAAACAGAATATCTGAAACTGGATTTGCTGTCACTCAGCTCAGGCTGAGCTTGTCCCCATTTTCTCATTTCATTGTAAATAATTGGTATGGATTTCACGTATTTGTATGAAACAGCAATTTTCCATACATTTCAGATATTGGATGTTAGCTCTTCCTGGTATTCCCCTAACTCAATTCTCATTCTGACACCATTTCTTGGCCTGGCCACCTTTGATAACCACAGTTCCTTAATTCAGGAAGAACAGGATGGATTTCACAGGGAGATCACAACTTTTATCTCCCACTGTGCCCAGAATGGTGTCAGACACAGCACAGCTCTGAAATCCCAGCTGCTGGCAGTCACCTCACCCTTTGCACTGGGAAAAATCATTCCTGATCAGGGATTGGAACACAAATAATAAACTGGAAATGCAACAGTGGAGCACAATTCTGTGAGAGGGAATTGTAATTCTTTGTTATTGCCTGTGCCAGTAGTGACATTCTTCAGTAATAAATCACTGAAGGTCTTTCAGACGTTTTTGTTCCATTTTTCTGTGGATTTCTGTTCTTTTATTAAAAACTCCTTGCAGGTAACTTTGAGCATGTTTGAATTAAAAAAAAGAAGTGTCTGACCTGCATGTCCCCCTGAGTTCCCTTTGTGTTACCATTGATTATTTGTTCATCATTTTCCATATTTTGTCTGTCGCAGTCCCATTTCAAATGCGTGATTTTATTGTCTGGTAAAGGGTGGAGCATGAAAATTCTTTTTTAAAAAAATGTGTTCTAACCTTTTGCAGCTGCCTCGAGGCTGCCTACAGTGAATCCCCAATTTTGGTGAACAGCCTGTTCTCACTGAACTCTGGGAAAAAAGGTTTAGAAACCTGAGCAGGGCAAGGTGATCTTTAATAAAATCATTCCCAAGGCACAAATCCTGCTGCCAAAACCTTGAAAATATCCTGGCATTGTGGTATATTTGGTAATGCTTTTCTCTCCTGCTGTGTAATATTATTTACATTTCTCTTCATTCCGATCACAGAATCATTAAGTTTGGAAAAGACCTCCAAGATCACCAAATCCACGTTTGAATTGGATATGATGAATATTTAAAAATGAGATACTGTCCATTATGAAATTTAAAAGTCTCTGGTCTGCCAGGGCTGATTTTTTTTTAGCTCAGTCCTGGAGATTTGAGCTTGAAATAAGCATAAAATAATCAGACAAACAAACAGGCAGCCTCTTAGGCAAGGCAGGGATTTGCAATTCAGCTCATGGTGCACGTTCTGCTTTCTCTGGCTTTGTGGGAGGGTTTTGGGATTTTATCCATGGATATATTCCCACCTCTGGAAGAGGTTTTGTCCTGCTCTGTGTGGTTGACTTGGAGCCTTTCCCCATCTCCAGATTCAGTACAAGAAGGACTATGAGAAGAAGAAAGACAAATACACCACGGTTCTGGATACCCCGGAGTATTTACGGACCACGAAGGTCAACAAACAGATCAGTGACGTAAGTGTGGCTCCTTTGGGGTGGGGAAAATCACCCCCAGGGAATTCCCAGCTGGCACCAAGGATTCCAAGAGATAATCCCACCCCCAATTTGTCCCTTCAGATTATTTACAAGCTGGAGTACAACAAAGCCAAGCCCAAGGGCTACACCACGATCCAGGACACGCCGATGCTGCTGCACGTGCGCAAGGTCAAGGACAGGATCAGCGACGTGAGTGAATCCTCCTGGGGCAGCAAAAACACACAAAATTCTCTTTTTAACTTGATAGCCAATGTTTGTCACTCCTCTGTAATGCTGTCAGTGAAAATCATCACCTTCTCAGACCATGTTGGCTGTAAAATTGTATCTGAATTCAGAGTTTTTTCAAAACCCACAATTTTTCAGGAAGTTTTTTCATAGAATTTTCTTCTGGAGCTCTTGGAATATTTCTTTTGCTGGGGCAAGCCACCCCTCACTAGAAATAAAAGCCATGAGCTGGAACTGGTCTTTAAATCATTAATTTGGAGAGTTTTTTTCTGGTTTTTCTTCCTCTAGTGGCCTTTTTTTTTGAGATTTGAATAAAATATTTAATGCATTGGTGGTTTTATTAATTTCTTATATGGATACTGTAAATATATAAGGTTAATATTCCGATCTAAAATAAATGTGTTTTGATTCTGAGGCAATAGAATACTAAAAAGGAGAGAGAAAGGAAGAGGGTATGGATAAAATAATATAAGATTTAGGACTCCTGCTCTTAATTCCTTCTCCTGCCCTTTCTCTTCATCCTTTGTTTTGTTGTTCCTTAGGTAGCCATAAAAAAATGAGGATATTGACACTTCTGAAACTGTCAGAATAAGCAGCCAGAATGCCATTCAGATGCTCCATGGATTTCTATGTAATTAATAAATCCAGGAGCAAAAACAATAATTTTATCCAGATACTAAAGTCGATCATTGAGAGTCAGAGATTAAAGGACATTTTTTAAGTTCCAAACTGAGTGCTGAGATTCTCTGAAGGAGTTTTCAGTTAGTGTAACTATCAGAAAATAAGTTTCTTCAAAGGATTTCTTTTGGCTGCAAAAAACTAGAGATATTTAGAATTACTGCTCATGAATAAATTTTGTTTAATCTCAGTCCATCCCTCGTGGGGAGTCAAAACTGCCACATTTTCTGTATCAAGAGAAGTGCTGCTGGAGAGAAGCCTCCTTCAGGCAGATGCTTGATACCAAGTTGCATCAATAAATTTTATTTTTCATGGAATCCCAGAATTATTGAGGTTGGAAAAACCCTCCAAGACCATCAAACCCAAGCTGTGCCCAATCCCCACCTCCTCACCAGCCCTGAGTGCCACCTCCAGGCATTTTCTCCTATTAATATTTTATCCAGGCAGGAACAATTTTTAATCAGGTTTTTCATATTTTGGTGCTTTCCTTGTTGATGCTGATGTTATCTTTGGAAACATTTTGACATCTTTTGCCTTCCTCTAGCTGAAATACAAAGAGATGTACGAGAGGAGCAAATCTCGCTGCAACGTCGTGGCAGATTCAGTTCACATCAAAACTCCCAGGCACGCCTACAAACTCAACAGCAACGTGAGTTCTGTCCTGCTCATGTTTTCATTTTATTCTGTGGAGTGTTGGGAAGTGGCAGTGGAAGCCACAAGAAATTATTTCCACAAGAAATTATTCCGTAAGAAATGAAATTCCACTGAATTTTTTGGACGTTGCTTCTTACGCTCCTGGAATAAGAAGTGTTTTAATTTATTTCATATGAAAGTGCTCACTCTGGTGAGTTGTCCTTGAGGTCCCTGTATGTCGCACATCCTGTGCTTCCAGCTGTCCTCTGTTTTCCTGGCAGAGACACAACTGACCCAGGAATTCCCTGGGATGATGCTCTTGGAGACAAAGCAAAACTCCATGGAAAACCTGCCTGTATTTTCTGTTAGTGGTGCCCAACACCCATTTCAGTAGGAAGGATCTGAAAATTCTCCCCTTCTCCAAAGTCAGGACATCATTTCAGTCCATCATGCTCCTTTTTCCACTTTCTCATTCCTTTCTCCACCTTCTCATTCCTTCCTCCACCTTCCTAGTCCTTCCTCCACCTTCATGTTCCTTCCTCCACCTTCCTATTCCTTTCTCCACCTTCTCATTCCTTCCTCCACCTTCCTATTCCTTCCTCCACCTTCCTATTCCTTCCTCCACCTTCCTATTCCTTCCTCCACCTTCCTATTCCTTCCTCCACCTTCCTATTCCTTCCTCCACCTTCCTATTCCTTCCTCCACCTTCCTATTCCTTCCTCCACCTTCCTATTCCTTCCTCCACCTTCTCATTCCTTCCTCCACCTTCTCATTCCTTCCTCCACCTTCTCACTCCTTCCTCCACCTTCCTATTCCTTCCTCCACCTTCCTGTTCCTTTCTCCACCCAGCAGTGGAAAACCTGCAGTGAATGGGCTGTGCCTGACCCAGAGGAAAGCCCTAATCTGGTGTAGATTCATTTTCTTACCTCTTCTCTCTTTTTTTCCCAGAAAAAGAGAATTAGGCTCTGTATATTGTGTGCAAAGCACCCAACTTCCAATAACTCTCTTTTTGTCTGGTTTCTCCCTGTTCCCAGCTGGATTACAAGAAGAAATACGAAGCAGCCAAGGCCCACTGGCACCTGATCGCTGACAGGCCTGACTTTGTCCAAGCAGCCAAGTCCTCCCTGCAGCAGAGTGATGTAAGAAAATCAGAATACACGGAATATTCCATTCCCCCATCTCTCCTATTCAGAATTTTTTTAAAAACTGGAGAAGACCTGAAACTCTCTTATTTTATCTTTTATTTTTCTTTCCTGCAGTACGAATACAAACTGGACCGGGAATTCCTCAAGGGGTGCAAAATCTCTGTCACAGATGATAAAAACACAGTGCTGGCCCTAAACAATGCCATCCTGGCCAGTGATGTGAGTGTGGAACTCACCTTTCCCCTCCAAGCTCTCTCCAACCGCTTTACTCACTGCTTAACTCTCCTATTGCAAATATAACTGGATTAACAACGAAGCTTTGAATGGTTGTTCTCAGTCTCACTTCATTATTTGATTGATTTAATTAACAAATTGACTGAATAAATTTGGTCTTGCCACAGGCCCAGTTCATGGATTCAATTAATATTCAAAGTTAACATTGAATAGACCTCACATCCAGGTGCTTTCCTGGTGTTGAAATGGAAATGTGTGGAGGAAACAACTCCTAAAAAAAAGCTGTGGGTATAAATTGGGCATAGCACAAAAGATCTTTAATAATAACACAGAAGATCTTTAATAATAAGACAAAATTTATTTAATAATAACACAAAATCTATTTAATAGTAACAAAAAATCTATTTAATAATAACACAAAAGATCTTTAATAACAACATAAAATATCTTAAATAATAACACAAAATCAATTAAATAATAACAAAATATATCTTTAATAATTAATAACAATATGTAAAATACTGTCAATATTTTATTTATATTGACTATAGTTATATTAATATATTTATATTAAATATAGTATTTATATTGAAAGAATTCCAAGTGAGAGCCATAGGGAATGTATGGACCAGGCTGTAAAGATCTTTAATAATAACCCAAAATCTATTTAATAATAACACAAAATCGATGTAATAATAACACAAAATCTATTAAATAATAACAAAATATATCTTTAATAATTAATAACAATATATAAAATATTGTCAATATTTTATTTATATTTCCTATATTTATATTAATATATTTATATTAAATATAGTATTTATATTGAAAGAATTCCAAGTGAGAGCCATAGGGAATGTATGGACCAGGCTGTAAAGATCTTTAATAATAACCCAAAATCTATTTAATAATAACCCAAAATCTATTTAATAATAAAAATATATATTTAATAATTAATAACAATATATAAAATATTGTAGATATCTTATTTATATTCACTATATTTATATTAATATATTTATATTACATATAGTATTTATATTAAAAGGATTCCAAGTGAGAGCCATAGGGAATGTATGGACCAGGCTGTAAAACGTCAAAATATGGGATTTTTGGCAAAATTCTGCACTAACAAACAAACACAACTGTGCTAATTCCTTTTTAATCTGCCAGCAGACTAAATACACATTATTTACACTGAAATCTTCCCTTCCTGCCAGATAAAATACAAAGAGAAGCACAACAAAGCCAGAGGGACCTACCAGGTTGTTCCAGACACCCCTCAGATCCTGCTGGCCAAGAACGTCAGCTCTCTGGTGTCTGAGGTAAAACATCCAATATTTTATTCATTTAATTTAATTCCATCCAAGAACTGCTGGCTTTGACCTGGTTTTCCCTGTGCTGGCAGAACAAGTACAAAGAGCAGAGCAAGAAGCAGCTGCCCCACGGCTCTTTCACCACCCTGCCCCAGACCAGGGACACCGTCCACGTCAAGGAGGTGACCAAGAACGTCAGTGAGGTGAGTTCAGACCCAGCTCATCTTCTCCAGAGCTGAGCTTTAGTAATCCAAACTCCAAAAGCTGCAGCCAACACATTTTGGGAACGAGGTGAGACCTCTTTATCCCCCTACAGCAGTTCTGTGCTTCTTGGAATCTTTTCCATTCAGATTCTTCAGATTCTTGGAATGTTTTTCCAAGTTTCTGGTTAAAAACTCACACGTGGCTCTTTCTGCTCTTGACAGACAAACTACAAGAAGAAGTTTGTGAAGGAGAAAGGCAAATCCAATTATTCTGTCATGCTGGAGCCTCCTGAGGTGAAACACGCCATGGAAGTTGCTAAAAACCAGAGCACAGTGAGTTTGCCTTCTTTTCCTGTTAATTTATTAGTTAGTTAATTATTAATTAATTCATTAGTAGATGATGTAAGCAAATTCAGCTGGAAAACCCCAAGTTTATGGATTTCTGAATTTCCTCCCAGCCTCCATGTTCAGGTGAGATTTTGAAAGATAAAGGTACAAATATTTACAAATATAAAATCACATTGAAATAAGGAATTTGTACTTAAATCCCATGCTAAGACTTCAAGTAACTTAGTGCAAATCACATCTAATAATTTTTTTCATGCTTTCAAATACAGACAGAACTTCCCATATTTATTTTTTCACTTGCAAAATTGACCTTCAACGCAGTTGCCTCTTCAGTTTCCAAAACCAGATTCCCAGATCCATTCCTTGTGAATTTATTTCCAAAACGAGCCCATACAGACGTTGCTGTGTCCTTTATTGGTGTATTCCCCATGAACAAACCTCATTAATTAATTAATTAATTTTCATTCCTCTCTCTTTTTCCATGGATTAGATTGAATACAAGAAGGATGCCAAATCCAAGCTCCACTACACCCCTATAGCAGATCGACCAGATATTAAGAAAGCAACTCAGGCTGCCAAGTTAATCAGCAATGTGAGTGTTTTTCAGCCTTCTGTGCAATCCTTGAGCATTCATTTCACCCCAAAATCCAGCAGGATGATTCAAAGTGGGTTTCATCACTCCTAAAGGCTTCATTTCTTTTATTAGATTGAATACAAGAAGCGTGGAGCAGCAGGAGTGGGTGTGACCATGCTGGGACGTCCTGACATTGAGCTGGCCAAGGAGGTGTCCAAACTCACCAGCCAGGTAAGGACAGAGTGAAGAGCTGGTGACACTCAAAGCAGTGAGAGAAATGAGACATAAAATTAATTTACAGAGTGATGTCATTATTATAATTGAAATTATTTCCAGGTGAGTGGAAAAGGGAAAGGAAGGGAACGTGACAAAGTAAATATTAAATATCTGTATAAAATATTCTTTGTCAAACTTTTCTACTGTCATTAATGGAGGTATAAAATATTCTTAAGGTGAAGTTGTGAGATCTTTTAAACACTGATTTTTTTACCCTGTTCTTAGCTCTTTTGGGTATTGGCTTTACCAGAACCAGCCTTTACCTGACTCTCATTTTCCACCCTTTGAATGGACACCCAGCTTCTTTCAGCCACTTCCTTTTTTCCTTTGTATCTTCCAAAGACTCTTGTGCCAGGATCTCAACCCCTCTTGCTTCTTTCTCACCCCTTCGTATGTTAATTCTGGATTTTTGCCTTTCTGACCTTGCTTTCTTGCTGCTGCTTGTAGGCAGAGTACCTCAAACAACACATGAGAGGCCACGGAGCTGCTTCCTATGACACCCCCTGGATGAGAACCTTTAAGAAAGCAAATATGCTAAGTAGTCATGTAAGAGAATTTTAATTAACTGCCATTAATGCCAATGTTGTGCATCTGCCTCTTGCTTGTGTAATTATCTTGCAATTCTGCAGCTCCACGTGGAGCTTGAAGCGTTGTTCTGTCCTTCGTGGTGGTTTTGGAGATTCTGAGTTTTTTATGGAAGGTCCCAGTGCACTCACATAATGTGAAAACTCACCTTTTTCCACCCAAAAACCTAAATTTTGAGCTGTTATTGTCTAAAAATGCAAAAAAAGGGAAATACGTGTGTAAATACATGTGCATAACCAACCTGAACAATGGTGCTGGTAATTCTCAGTGAACAATCACCAGAACTTCGTTTTAACTCTTTAAACTTGTATTAAAGCTTCATTTCTAACCAACTCTTCTATTAAAACTTCATTTAAATTAATTTTAATTTAACTATTAACTTACGTAGTTTTAATTAAACTATTCAATTGGCTGGAATTTCCCAGGGGAAGAGCAGGCTCTGAATCAATCCCACTGAGAAGTGCAGCCTGTGCTGCTCTGAGTGCTCATTGTTTCTCAGACTTCTTCCCACACCAAAGCCTTTGGAAAATAGAAAACCAGAGCCTGGATTGGCCATTTGGAAGTGGCAGCATTCAGCTCTGTGCCATTTCAGATTTACACATTTATTTCCAAGTGAAGAAAAGGGGAGATTCTGGTTTTTCCATGTCTGGCTGTGTCTGCTGCCATGTTTGATGTTGGAATGTTGGAATGTCCACCGCGGCGTCTGCAGGAAAACCAAGGATTCTTAAACAAGAAAAAGAAGAAATTCTGTTCATTCCCACTGAGTGATGAGATCCTGGTTTTCCATTCTTGTGCCACTCTGGGTCTTTTAATCATTCTTTGCTGAGATAATTTTGGTTCTGAGAGAAAACGAGGGGCAGTGAGGGAGCAAAGAATGGTTGGCATCATTTTAGGAGTTGTTTTTCCTCTTGGACATCTCTTCTCCTAAACTTTGTAAAGCATCACGTCCACTTTGTTTGTCCAGCTGGGTTTTTAAGTTGGATTTTGTCTGTCTGCCTTGCTCGCTTTGAATTTTGCACAAATCTCCCAGCAAATCTTCATTTGGGTTTAAAAAACTCTCATTCTCAAAATTCCTGTGCCTCCAGGCTGGATCTGCTGGGTTCTGAGGGCTCACACTGCTGTTTCACCTGGCTGATATGGCTCTGTGTCACTAAACCTCTTGTAGAATCTAATTAATTATTTGTTATTAGTCATTAATTGTGTCACTGTCCTGTTTGTGATCATCAATGTCCTGCTTTATCTCTAATCCAGTCAGAACAAGCTGTGGGCATAACAATGGATAGAGAAGTATTTGGTGTATTGACATCTTCAGTGCTCTGAAGTCTTGAGGTTTTTAAAGCTCTTTTATTTCTCCAAAAATTTCTTTTAAACCCTCTTTCATACTCTCTTATTGTATTTTATATAATATATTATATATTAAAGTTCTATATAATATATATTATTTTCTTGAATTTTACTCTTATTATACGTGTCTCTGTCTGTATCTCTTTGTGAAATTTCCTAAATCAATTCCAGTCAACAATTCCAGTTCCCATCAAGTGAAAAACTCTTCACCTCCGAGGGTCAGAATTTTGGCAGCACAATTCTCTTGCCTCTTTTGTTTTTTGCAATGAGGAGATGCAAAAAAGGATTCCTTCCTGTGCACTGGAAGGACAATTGCAAGTGGTATTTTGTAAACATCAAATAGATGTAGATTTTCTTTCCATACCAGGTCACTTTTGAAATAATCTTCATTCCAGTGGACACCTTCAGGTTCCTGCACTTCTTCTCCCAGGCAGCCCCACTGAAACAGGGCCCTTCTGCAGCCAAAAGGGTGAGTCCTGCAGAGCAGCTGTGACACCTGCTTGTTCTTATTTAGGTGAAATACAAGGAGAACTTTGCCAAAGAGATGGGCAAAAAGCCAAAATACGATCTGAAAGAGGCCAAAATCTACAAGACCCTGAAGGACGCCCACAACATGGCCAGTGAGGTGAGTCTGCTTCTGCTTTTCCTGGGGATAAATCCCATCCTGCTCTCCCAAATCCCCTCCTTTGTGCTGTTGGAGCCTCCCCCAGGCCAGGCTGGACCAGCAGGGCCCTCTCCTGATGGTGTTGGTGTAGGAGAACACATCATCACAGAATGATTATATGGGTGCTTTATTGAAGGGCCCTGGGAGCAGGGGTCCAGATAGATCCAAATCAAGCTCTGCCATGGGTTTGAAAATGAACACATTTTATACTGTTCCTTACAGAACCATCATATGATCATCAGTAAATCATTAATTCAACATTGCTCTATTGGATAGATTGTTTTCACTCAAGTTTCAGCTTCGAGACTGTTTCCATTGCAGATACTGCTTTTACCCAAGCCTAGGTTTCAGCCCCTCCCTTTCCTACTACCCTCTAACATTTCTCAGGATTGTTGCAATTGAATTATTATTCTTAATTATATTTACTAAGCAGTCATTTCCTTAATCTTGTCATAAGCAATCCTTACAGAAAAAGCACACAGGTGTGGTTCTCATGACTGCACTTTAAACCTAACGAAGACAACACCTAAGGCCTACCCTTAAGGCCTCCCATTCCCACAACCTAAAACTACTACAAACCCCAAAATCATTTTGACCCCTGTGCTATCAATGGGTTTGACCCTTTTTCCCTGCAGGTGAAGTACAAGGCAGACCTGAAGAAGCTGCACAAGCCCGTGACGGACATGAAGGAGTCGCTGCTCATGAACCACGTGCTGAGCACCAGCCAGCTCGCCAGTGCTGTAAGCTCAGGGTGATCCCACAGCTCCCAGGGGTGGGGATTCCAGAGGGAATTCCCTGCTAACTCCTCCTGTAACAGCTGCTCCCCATGGGCATCACCTGGTAGTGATCTCTTCCTCTGGTTCCCAATGGTTCCTCCTTAACGCGTTCGTGCTCTGGGAAGGGAAATCTTCATCACCTGCACCACTGCTAATGTTTGAAACACTGAGCATTTTCACTGGATTGGTTCTTGATCCCATCTTAACTGATTGCAGAACTCCTAATATTTTAAACACTGAGCATTTTCACTGGATTAGTTCTTGATCCCATTTTAACTGATTGCAGAACTCCTAATGTTTTAAATACTGATCATTTTCACTGGGTTGATTCTTCATCCCATTTTAACTGATTACAGAGCTGCTAATGTTTGAAACCTGATCATTTTTACTGGATTGGTTCTTTTGATCCTATTTTTAACTGATTACAGAACTCCTAATGTTTGAAACACTGAGCATTTTCACTGGATTGGTTCTTGATCCCATTTTTAACTGATTGCAGAGCTGCTAATGTTTGAAACCTGATCATTTTCACTGAGTTGATTCTTTATCCCATCTTAACTGATTGCAGAACTCCTAAAGCTTTAAACCTGATCATTTTCACTAGATTAGTTCTTGATCCCATCTTAACTGACTGCAGAACTCCTAATGTTTTAAACACTGAGCATTTTCACTGGGTTGATTCTTCATCCCATTTTTAACTGATTGCAGAACTCCTAATATTTTAAACACTGAGCATTTTTACTGGTTTAGTTCTTGATCCCATCTTAACTGATTGCAGAACTCCTAATGTTTTAAATACTGATCATTTTTACTGGATTGATTCTTTTGATCCCATTTTTAACTGATTGCAGAACTCCTAATGTTTTAAACACTGAGCATTTTTACTGGATTGGTTCTTGATCCCATCTTAACTGATTGCAGAGCTGCTAATATTTTAAATCCTCTGATCATTTTTCCTGGATTGGTTCTTGATCCCATTTTTAACTGGTTGCACTACACTAACAAATATCTTTTTTATTATTTTTTCCTTTTTTCTTTCCTGATCACTGTATTTAAATTTTTTATTTTGATCTGTTTTATTTTTTAATTTCATGTTTGTTTAACACTCCCCTCTTGTAAATCCACATAATTATGCCTAACAAAATAATTGATTATGAGAAAAGGCAAAACCCTTAATTGCCTGGTGCAGCCTTTTCATTACCCACTGTGTTTTCTCTCTTCTCTTTCTTTTTCTTCTTTTAATCCTGGTTTGGACAAAAAATGGCCATAAAAAAAGAAAAAGATAACTATTCCCCCACATCTTTAACCCCCCAAATCAATTCTAAACTTCTTGGTTTTTGTTTTCCTTCTTGCATTTCTAATTCCTCTCTGATGTTCCTTTGAAGTGTTGCTTTGATTGCACCTAAGAAGTAAAATTTGCTGAGGGATTTTTTTTTTTTTGACTGAGATGATTTTTGACACCTTCCCTTCAGTACCAGTACAAGAAGCAGTATGAGAAGAGTAAGGGTCACTACCATGTGGTGCCAGATAATCTTGAACAGGTTCATCTCAGGGAGGCCTCAGAGCTGCAGAGCCACGTAAGTTGGACGTGTGTTTGTCATTGTCCCAGCTCCCTGAGCACCAAATTCCATCAAAATCATCCCAGAAAAATCCTCCAGGCTCTGACATTCCCTGTGCCAGCACTGCACAGCTGGGTGAGGATCCAGGGAGCAAAACCTGCACGTTTCCACGTTCAGAACACATAAAATATCCAGATAAAATCTCTGGGTGATTCCAGAGCCAGTCCTTCTGCTGCACATGGATTTTTACACAGGGTAATAACATTTATCAGGGGGATTTATCTCTGGAGAAAGAAGCACCTGGGAATCACAGAAACTGGGAGCTGGAGGAATTGGGGTTGTTGCTGGCAGTGGATTTGCAGCTGTTTCATCCATTCCATGATCCAGAGGAGAGCTCTGCTGTCCTTTCCTGCTCCCAAAATGCCTTTAACCAAAACAGCACATTAAATATCCAGATAAAATCTCTGGGTGATTCCTTCATTCCAGAGCCAGTCCTTCTGCTGTACATGGATTTTTTTTACACAGGATAATAACATTTATGAGGGGGATTTATCTCTGGAGATGAAAGCACCTGGGAATCACAGAAATTGGGAGCTGGAGGAATTGGGGTTGCTGCTGAGAATGGATTTGCAGCTGTTTCATCCATTCCATGATCCAGAGGAGAGCTCTGCTGTCCTTTCCTGCTCCCAAAATGCCTTTACCCAAAACAGCACCTGCTGCTTTTAAACACGCCTGGAGTTTGTCCCTCTGGAGTAAATCAGGGAATCATTCCAGAGAAATTTATGGTCTGGTTTGGTCTCTGATCCTCTCTGTTCCAAGGATGAGGAATTACTGCAGGAGCACCCAAGGGCCACAGCTTGGCACAGAATTCCAGAGTGGTTTGGGAATATCTGGATTATCCAGAGCCACCCTTGCCATGGGCAGGGACACCTCCCTCTGTCGCAGGCTGCTCCAACCTGGCCTTGGACACTTCCAGGGATGTTCAAGGCATGGAAAGGTCCCATAGCAAAGGAAATGGTGGTTAATCAGGTTGTTGTTAATGAGGTTGTAATTAACTTTTAAGTCAGTCCTCGTTGCTCCAGTTTGGAGTCAGGCTCTGACTTGGCCCCAGCATTGCCTCATTCACATCCTGAAAATCTGGATAGCAGCACTTGAAGCAGGAATCTCCTCATCTTCGTGGACATTTAATTCCTGGACACCGAATTTTACATTTTCTCATCAATAACTCAGATTTCAGGAAGGCAGTCTGCATTAGGCATTCCATTTTCACCACAGAACTGTTGATATTAGGCACATAATTAGGTCCTTAATTCTTTAGGAGGGTGACTTTGTGTCTTTTCTTCTCAGGTGAAATACAGAGAAAAGTATGAGAAGGAAAAAGGAAAGCCCATGCTGGACTTTGAAACTCCCACATACCTGACTGCAAAGGAGTCTCAGCTCATGCAGAGCGAGGTAAAACCAGCACTGACAGGCTGAAAAGCTTTAAATTTTATTTTTTATACTTAATAGAGATTTAACAGGCAATTCCACCTTGTGCACGCTGATAGACTGAAAAACCAGAGTTATTTCAGATTCTTTATAGTGGTTGTTGAATGCTGCACTGAACATTCATGACATTTTCCTGTCATGAGCTGAGTTTAGCTGTGATTTTTTTATCAGTAAATGAAGCTTAACCAAGTCTTTGAGTAAGAAATGTGGTGCAAAATTAATTTTACTCAAATTTATACAACATGACACAGTGTTTGTGTTATCCCAGGCCACAGAAAGTGCCCTGCTTCTTTTTTTTCACCTCAGAACTCCATTTTTGAGAAACTCCTTTATTCCCTGTGTGTCTCTGCTGCCACAGGTTCTCCCCTGACCCATCATTCTCTTTTCTTCAGCTGTATTTTTGTGTTTATTTGGAGTTTAATCCCTTTGTGGCCCAGATGGAGGCTGCAAAGCAGCTGTGTAAAGCTATTTGTCCTTCTGGTTCCTCTGCACGTTTTCTCTGCAGAGAAAAATGAGTAGAAAATAAAAAATAAGACAGGATCAGGTCCTATTTCCATAGAAAACAGAAGTTTTAGTGGGAACAGGATTTAGGATCCCATTTATCAGTGACCTTGACACCGTCCCAGCTTTGCACCATCATGAAACATTGTCATAAATATTTCTTGTTTTGCCTTTTTTTTCTTGTTTTTTTTTCTTCTCCTTCTCCTTGCTCTCATTAGAAAGAATATAAGAAGGACTTTGAAGAGTCCATGAAGGGCAGGAACCTCACTGGCCTGGAGGTCACACCATCCCTCTTGCATGTCAAATACGCCACCAAAATAGCGAGCGAGGTACCAGCTCCTCTGGGCTCCCTCCCCGTGCCTCCTGCAGCCCTCCCAGCACTCCCAGCCCCACTTCTTCTCCCCCTCTCTCCTGCCCATCCACTCTGAGCATGTTTCAATCCATTCTGTGCTGCCAGCTAATTTGCCATGGACGTTTCTTCCTCGTCCTTTAACCCTCTTCTCATTTCCTGCCCCCCTCTGGCTTCCCTCAGCCTCACTGTGTGTGCCTTGGCAATTTATCTTCCACAATAATCCCTATCTTTTGTTGGAGTTGTTCTTCTATAACCCTCTACAATATTCTTTCTTGTTTCCCAGATTTTTTTTTCTTTTCTTTTGGAGCTTTTGGAATTCTTTTTTCTTTCATTTTCTTTAATTTTTCTTTAATTTTTCTTTAATTTTCTTTAATTTTTCTTTAATTTTCTTTAATTTTTCTTTCATCTCCTTTAGTTTTGCTTTCGTTTTCATTAATTTTTCTTTAATTTTCTTTGAATTTTTTGCAACAAAGTTGGCAGAGTGTGAAGCTTCCTCTGGTCTGGCTTTGCAGTGTTTTTCCTTCTCTTTCTCCTGCAGAAAGAGTACAGGAAGGACCTGGAGGAAGGAGTCAAAGGGAAAGGGCTGACAGCCTTGGAGGAGACTCCAGACATGCTGAGAGCCAAGAATGCCACTCAAATCCTGAACGAGGTATGGAAAAGCTGCTTGGGAGGTGCCTGAGGGGATGGAAGAGCCCCAGCTGCCCGGGGCAGGGACACTGCCACTGTCCCAGAGTGCTCCAACCTGGCCTGGGACACTGCCAGGGATCCAGGGGCAGCCACAGCAAATCTGGGAATTCCAGACCAGCCAGGAATTCCTCATTCCCAATATCCCAATATCCCATCCATCCCTGCCCTTCCACTGGTGTGAACTTCACCATTCCCTAGAAACTCTTGAGTAGAGGGAAGAAAAGCAAATGGATGAGGGACTAAAAGTGGACTTTTAGTGAGCCCTTTCCTGGGTTCACAGTCACTGTCAGGAATTCAGATGGGAAGCAGGAGCTGGGATCAACTCAAGGGACTCATTAGTTAATTAGTCAATAAATTAAACCAATACTTAAATCATGAAGCACACCCTGAAATAATCTGAAATTATATAATTTCTGTGCATGATTTGAGTTGATATTAGAGGTATTCCTGATTTGGGATTGGTGGTGTTTCTGCTTTGGGATTAACACCTTTCCTGGTTTGGGATTGGTAACAATTTCTGGTTTGGGATTGGTGGTGTTCCTGGTTTGGGATTGGTGGTGTTCCTAGTTGGGGTGGGCACTATTCCTGCTTTGGGATTGGCATTATTTCTTGTTTGGGATTGGCGGTATTCCTGGTTTGGGATTACTGGTATTCCTGGTTTGGGATTGGTGGTGTTTCTGGTTTGGGATTGGCCCTATTCCTAGTTGAGATGGGCACTGCTCCTGGTTTGGGATTAGTACAATTCTTGGTTTGGGATTTACACTATTCCTGGTTGGGATGGGCACTGTTCCGGGTTTGGGACTGGCACTGTTCCAGGTTTAGGATTGGCACTATTCCTGGTTTGGGATTGGTGGTATTCCTGGTTTAGGATTGGCACTGTTCCAAGTTTGGGATTGGCACTATTTCTTGTTTGGGAGTGATGCTATTCCTGGTTTGGGATGGGCACCATTCCTGGCCTGTGGCTGTGACTCTGCAGCTGCTGAAGGAGTTACAGCCCTTTTCTCTGCCCCATCCCTGTGTTCCTGGTTTGGGACTGGTTCCTGGTTTGGGATTACTGGTATTCCTGGTTTGGGATTGGTGGTGTTTCTAGTTTGGGATTGGCACAATTCCTGGTTGGGATGGACACTGCTCCTGGTTTGGGATTTCCACAATTCCTGGTTGGGATGGACACTGCTCCTGGTTTGGGATTTCCACTATTCCTGGTTGGGATGGACACTGCTCCTGGTTTGGGATTGGTACAATCCTTGGTTTGGGATTTCCACAATTCCTGGTCCATGGCTCTGCATCTGAAGGAGTTCCCCCTTTTCCCTGCCCCACCCCTGTGTCCCTGCAGAAGGAGTACAAGAAGGCCCTGGAGCAGGAGATCCGCGGGAAGGGCCTGACGGAGCTGGCGCTGGAGACGCCGGATTTCGTCAGGGCCAAGAACGCCACCGACATCGCCAGCCAGGTCTGTGCCACTCCCTGAGCTCCTCTGAAAGCAAAATTCAGATTGTTCTGGTTAAACCCAGCACGAGTTGTTGTGCAGAATTGATTGAGGCCCCTCTAAACGTGAGCTTTGCCCGACAGATCAAATACAAACAATTGGCAGAAATGGAGAAAGCCAACTACACCAGTGTTGTTGATACTCCAGAGATTATTCATGCCCAGCAGGTCAAGAACCTTTCCAGCCAGGTATCTTGAGTGAAGCAATTAATCCTGCTCATTTGGGAGCTCCAGGAAATACTAATTAAACACCCAAATAACCACCTCTCACAGCCTTCAGGAGGCACCAGGGAACAAACCTCTCCAGAGCTCTGGAATTCTACGGCAATAATCAAATTAATTTTACTGCTGTGTCAAGTGGCACAATAATTTCTCTTGCTTTGCAAAGCTAATTCTTTTTTTAAGCAGATTCTTCTTAATTTTCTACTCCTCAATAACCTGCTGTCTAAAACAAATCTTGCACAGAGGCATAATCCCAGTTTCTGTCAGACAGAGAAGAACTCACATCTCCACAGAGACGGGCACTGCTCAACAATCAATAACTCCAGTTCTTTTATTGCTGCTTTTGTGTTTTCTGTTTTTAATCCATTTGGGGTTTTCCATCAGAAAAAATACAAGGAAGATGCAGAGAAGAACATGCCCTACTATGTGCCTGTGGCTGACACCCCAGAAATGCAGCGGGTCCGAGAGAATCAGAAGAACTTTAGCATGGTAGGTACAGAAATACATTTAAAAACCCCATAATTTTCTCATTTTTGAAGGAAACTCTGAGTGAATTTGTACAGCATAAAGTTAATATTTGCCATTTTCCCTTTTCACAGCTCCAGTATCAGTCAGACCTGCAGAACAGTAAAGGAAAAGTCACAGTGGTTCAGGACACCCCAGAAATCCTGAGGGTGAAGGAGAACCAGAAGAATTTCAGCTCGGTATGGTCACCTCTGGCTCCAATGCTCAGCCCAAAAAATAGAGTTTAACATCTTTGATAAAATTACAATTCTTTGGTGCTTCTCCCACAGGATTTAGCTGGGCTTCACAAAGTGTTTTTCCCTGCTGTTTCTGTGGGGTGATTCCCTCTTTCACAGGCACAGCTGTGATAGAGTTAATCGATCCCTCATTAATTAATGTAATTATTATCCCTTTTCCTCCGTGCTGCTCCCGTGCCAGTCCCTCCCTGTCCTGCTGCCCCTCGTGCTCTGTGTGCCTCAGTTGTTGCCCAGCTCCTGTTGCCATCAAATCTCCTGTGGCATTTTGCCTCCAGCACCATTAGCAAAGTACAAAGTGGAAAATACTTGTGTAAATCAAATTGGAGCCAATAATGATCTTCAGTCCTAAAATCAGCCCACAAATGTTTTGATTGTGGAATTATGGGGTGGTTGGAAGGGACCTAAAGCTCCTCTCCTTCCATCCTGCCGTGGGCAGGGGCTCCTTCCACCACCCCAGGAATGTTCTACTGAAATATATTTAATAATTTGTTTAATTCTATAAACAACTTTATACTTTAAATGCATTAAATATAAAAAAACAGCTCTTTTTTTCCACAAATGGTGCTCACTTCAGACACCTCCAGAGAGGCAGAGACCAGAGTGGATCCTCTGGGCTTTCAGCTGCTCTGTTGTGTCCAAATCCAATGTCTGGGAGCAAAAATGTTGTGTTTTGGATGCTTAACCTTGTTGTCTTCATTCTGAACGTTAAGATTTTATATAAAGAAGAAATTGGAACTGGAACCACAATTGAAAAGACCCCAGAGATGCAGAGAGTTAAACGAACCCAGGATAATATCAGCTCGGTACACAACCATTGGTTTGCAATACTCACTCTACCACTGCTAATTCCACTTGAAATAATCTTTTTTTTTTAATATATATATTTTTCTTTCCTTTACACCTTTCTAACAGTGGTTTGGCAATAACCCACCCAGTCAAGGGTGGCTTTTTGGAAGTTTTTGCCCATTCTTGTTACTTTAACAGTAACCTCTCTAATGATTAACATTTCATTTCTTTACTCATAACCCATTTCTAAACTGTGGAAGTTCTTGCTGTCAATTTGATCTCATCCCAGGGGTAGTTTGGAAAGGAAAAAAAAAACATTTAGGTGGGAAGGGATGTGTTGAAATCATCATTTCCAACCCTGTGGCTCATCTTTACGATGAGTTGAGTTGAGAGTTTGGAGGTGAGAGTTTGGAGGTGAGAGTTTGGAGGTGAGAGTTTGGAGGTGAGAGTTTGGAGTTGAGAGTTTGGAGTTGAGAGTTTGGAGTTGAGAGTTTGGAGTTGAGAGTTTGGAGTTGAGAGTTTGGAGTTGAGAGTTTGGAGTTGAGAGTTTGGAGTTGAGAGTTTGGAGTCGAGTTGAGAGTTTGGAGCTGAGTTGTGAGTATCCCACAGGACAAAGATTCCACAACCTGTTCCAGGGTGGGGCCATCTCCCAGGAAAATCTGTTTTATTCAGCTCAGACTGAATTTTCTGGTGCTGATTTTTTGGTTTGGTTTGTCCTGGCAAACTTTGATGTTATCTAAAAGATCACAGCGCTCTAAAATTGGAATAATTGCACCTATTAATTTGATTTCAAAGCTCCTAAACCTTCTCCATGCCTTTTTTTGAATGCTGGTGTCATTTAGTGTCATGCACTAACACTGCAGCCAGTTTGTTCATGCAGAATGTGTTTAAAATGTTAAAAATGTTGAAAGTGTTCTCGTGAAAGGCTTTTTTTGTTGTCAGCAGAGCAGAAATGCGATTGGACCTGAAATGTTGTGTGATGATTCTCACCTCTGTCAAACAGGAAGGATTCTTACACATCCCAAATTCTCCTTTGGGTGGTAGAAAGGCCAAATAGTATCAGGTTTAAAGGAATTTATCTGGTTTTACAAAACCCTTTCAGTGCCATTCCCAGTGAGTCAACAGCTGGAGCCGCCTTGGCACAGATTCCTTGGGAAGATGAGGAGAAGGTGTTGAAGTCCTTTAAACCTTCCCTCTCCACGAGATCAGGATGAAGCTCTTCATGAACCACTGAAAGCTTTCCTGTGAATCCTTTTCCTTCCCCTAATTCCTGTGTTTTTGCAGGTGAAGTACAAGGAGAGCATTGGGAAGGGGACTCCCATTCCCGACCTGCCGGAGGTGAAGCGCGTCAAGGAGACCCAGAAGCACATCAGCTCGGTAATTCCCTGTCCCTGATCCAGCCTTTTCCTCTTGGGAAGGCTCCAGCTCTCCCAAATCCCTCCCAGGAAATGGAAATATCTGAGTTTTACAGGAATTTGAGGTATCTGTGAGTTTTACAGGAATTGCCCCAATCATTCACCGCCTGCGTTCCTTCCATGGCCTTTGCTAAACACAGACCTGGGAACAAAACTTACCCAGGTTATGTTAAAGTTTGGGAAAAGAAGGATCAGGAAGACAAAACTTTGGGGGGAAAAACCCAATTGGAGCCTTTTTTTAATGACAATTATAAGGAAAAACAAAACCTTCCCACATCCAGTGAAATCCCTTCCCAAATCCAGTAGATTTTACCTGCATTTCACAGGTCACTTTTGCACAACTGAGTTGTTTTTCCCAATGATTCCTCAATTTTCCTAACCTTTCCCACAAGTTGTTTTCCCTTGCTGTAATTATTTATTTGTTTCAATGACATCAAACAGTGAATTTTATTTTTTTTTGCTGGTTTGTTTTTGGTGCAAGTTTTGTTTTGGTACAAGGATTTTCCCACTTGCAAGAAGAGCTGGAGTGCACTTGTCAGGGATCCCCACATGGTTGGGGTTATTCCACGAACATCTCCATCCATGAAAAATACAGCTTTTAAAATCAAATAATTGCAGGTTAAATTGAGCCTCATAACATGAGTGGTGATACTCAGTTGTTTTTGTTTCCCAGAAATTTTACCTGAAGTAAAATAGTGGTGTGAACAAAGGGAAATGAAAATTAATTAAGCCCACAATGAAGTCTGTAACAATTCTACAAATTCTACAATTCTACAAAAGGTTAAGGTGTTTATTAATCCCATGAAGAAATGAAAAGTCATTCTATTATATTTCCTAACCTGAAATGAAAAGTAAAATTCCCCTCTCAGGGTGGGGTCAGCAGAATATTTTAATTTGTGTCCTTTAAGCGAAGACACATTGAAGGCGAATCACTGAGCTGGCGACTGTGCTGATAGCGATGGAAATTGTGTTTTTATTCTGTACAAAGCCAGTCTGTAACCCCGGTGAGCAGGCCAGGGATGTCCCCAGGCGTGGCCTGACCCTGCTGCTGCTGCTTGTGTCCCACAGGTGTTGTACAAGGAGGAGCTGGGCACAGGCACCCCCACGCCCGTGACTCCCGAAATGCAGCGAGTCAAACGCAACCAGGAGCAGATCAGCTCGGTATTTACCCCTGCAGGGTTCCTAACAACGGGCTCTTGTTCAGATCCTGTGCTCCTAACACAGCCTAACCTTGTTCCTCCTCAGGGGATCCGGCCTGGCTGAGCCTGGCAGGGTTTAACTCATTGATCTCGGTGCTTTTGGGGGATTTACGCCTTGACGCGCTTTTCTTCTGAGAACAAACCTGCCTGAAAATAATCCTGGCTTTTCTTAAGCTAAGCTGGGCAGCAGAGATCCCTGTGGAGCTGGGGGGCTCCTCCCCACCCTGAGCCTTTATCTCCTCTCTGCAGTGACCCATTGACAATAATCAATCCCCCACAGCCTCCTCCTTAATCCCGGCCTCTGGAACGAGCGTGGGTGAATCCCAATGATCCTAATGCTAAACACGATCCCATGACAGTGGGATTTGGTGATGAATCCCTAATGCTGAACATGATCCCATAACAGTGGGATTTGGTGATGAATCCCTAACACTAAACACGATCCCATAACAGTGGGATTTGATGATGAACCCCAATGATCCTAATGCTAAACACGATCCCATAACAGTGAGATTTGGTGATGAATCCCAAGTGATCCTAACACTAAACATGATCCCTTAACAGTGGGATTTGGAGATGAATCCCTAATGCTGAACATGATCCCATAACAGTGGGATTTGGAGATGAATCCCTAACACTAAACACAATCCCATAACAGCGGGATTTGGAGATGAATCCCTAATGCTAAACATGATCCCGTAACAGTGGGATTTGGTGATGAATCCCTAACACTGAACACGATCCCATAACAGTGGGATTTGGTGATGAATCCCTAATGCTAAACATGATCCTATAACAGTGGGATTTGGAGATGAATCCCTAATGCTGAACATGATCCTATAACAGTGGGATTTGGTGATGAATCCCTAACACTAAACACGATCCCATGCCAGTGGGATTTGGCGGGTGTGGCCCGTGCTGAGCGGGTTTTTGTGGCACTGCTGTTGTCCCTCACAGGTGTTGTACAAGGAGGGTTTAGGGGCTGGCACGGCCACGCCGGTGACGCCGGAGATGGAGCGGGTGCGGCGGAACCAGGAGCACATCAGCTCGGTACTGAGGGATCAGCCATGCCTTTATCCCCTCCCAAACCCAAACCCAACCCTTGAACTGCTCCTTGTCCCACCCTGGGGTGAGCTGGGAGCGTCCTTCCCGTAATCAAACCCTAAAGCCCCGGCAGGATCCTGATGTTTTCATTTTTCCATCGATTTAACTCCTCGTGCCGCTGTTCCAGCTGGGAGATTTTAATTAAAGCACTGGGGGAGGGCCTTCTTTTGCTTCCCAAGGAAATATTGATGGTGGGATTGGTGTCACTGTCCCTCAGGAGCAGAGTCCACCCTTCCAGCAGCTCCAGCCTCACCCTGCCAGTGGAAAACGGGCTCCGAACCCTTCCCGAGTCACGGGATCAGGGAATGGTTGGGTTGGAGCAGTGAGAGGTCCCTGTCCCTGCTGTGCTGGGGCTCTGCTGTGTCCCCAGGTCCTTGTGAGGACCTTGGTGGCTCTGCTGTGTCCCCAGGTCCTTGTGAGGATTTGGTGGCTCTGCTGTGTCCCCAGGTCCTTGTAAGGACCTTGGTGGCTCTGCTGTGTCCCCAGATCTTTGTGAGGAGCCTGGTGGCTCTGCTGTGTCCCCAGGTCTCTGTGGGGACATTGGTGGCTCTGCTGTGTCCCCAGGTCTCTGTGGGGACATTGGTGGCTCTGCTGTGTCCCCAGATCTCTGTGGGGACATTGGTGGCTCTGCTGTGTCCCCAGGTCCTTGTGAGGACCTTGGTGGCTCTGCTGTGTCCCCAGATCCTTGTGAGGACATTGGTGGCATTCCCTGCTCATGGCAGGGAGGGAGCAGCAGGGACATTCAGTGGAGATGGGAGAATTGCTGCAGGAGCGGGTTCCTGTTGGGAATTCCTGCTCCTGCCACATCCCCTCAGATGCCATCGCTGAGTTCTGGAGTTCTCTTTGGATTTGTGGCCCCAATCCCACCTGGAATTCCTGGCAGAGGGCACTGGGCCAGTGCCCGGCTCTGCCCTGCCTGGGCTCCCTGGAATTCCCTCACCCTGGCTGCGATCCTGAGCTGCCCCATCCAGAGCTGGGGCAGGGAAAAGCCTCTGCCAGGGAATTCCAGGAGCCTGGGATCATTGCAGCACCTCTGGCCCTGGCTGAGGTCACAGCATCGTCACCTGCTTATTCTGAGGGATTTTCGCCTGGCTTTGACCAAGGCTGGCTCAACTCTATTTTTCCCACTTTGCAATTCCCAATATTAAATTATTTCTCTTCTCTCTCTCTCTCTCTCTCTCCTCCCTGTCCTCCTCTTTCCATCCCTTTTATTTTATTTCTATTTTCTTACTCCCTGCTGCCCCACAGGTGTTGTACAAGGAGGAGCTGGGGGTTGGCACCCCAGTTCCTGTCACCCCTGAGATGGAGAGGGTCAAACGCAACCAGGAGAACTTTAGCTCGGTATCATTTCATCATTTCAGAACAAAACCAGTTCCTTGTGATTGTTTGACTCCTGCAAACCTTAAACCCTCTCAAATTAACTCATAAAAAATCCACTTTGTGGTGCCACATTTCTGGGCACTGTATTTTATGTACTTATTTTCTAAATATTTTTCTTATCATTTTAACACTTGATGCTTCATGTGCATTAATTTTTTTCCTGAAATTTAAGCTATTTTGCATTTTTAAACCTATTTTAAAAATAATTTCCTGACTTCCCATCCTATAATACTTTGTTACTCCACTGGACCCCATCCAAGCATTTGGATTTGTATTCCCAGCAATTCCTCTGAATTTATCCCAATTTATCCAACCTGATTGATGCTCCCTAATTTTTCCTGCTTTTCATAGGCATAAAATCCCATGAATTCCCTCCATCAAATGCAGATATTTTTTCTTGTTTTTCCCTCTTTCTGACTGTCCTGCTGCCCCACAGGTGTTGTACAAGGAGGGGCTGGGGGTTGGCACCCCAGTTCCTGTCACCCCTGAGATGGAGAGGGTCAAACGCAACCAGGAGAACTTTAGCTCGGTATCATTTCATCATTTCAGAACAAAACCAGTTCCCTGTGATTGTTTGACTCCTGCAAACCTTAAATCCTCTCTTGAATTAACCTAGAAAAAAATCCTATTTTTGCTATTACGTTTCTGGACACTATATTTCACATGCTTATTTTTAAAATATTTTTCTTATCATTTTAACACTTGATGCTTCATGTCCATTAATTTTTTTCCTGAAGTTGAAACTATTTTGCACTTTTAAACCCATTCTTTTAAATAATTTGCTGAATTCCCTTCCTGTAATAGTTTGTTACTCCACTGGAGCCCATCCAAGCATTTGGATTTATATTCCCAGCTGTGCCTTCCTCTGAATTTATCCCAATTAATAACTGATTGATGCTCCCTAATTTTTCCTGCTTTTCATAGGCATAAAAATCCCATAAATTCCCTCCATCAAATGCAGATTTATTTTGTTTTTCCCTCTTTCTGACTGTCCTGCTGCCCCACAGGTGTTGTACAAGGAGGAGCTGGGGGTTGGCACCCCAGTTCCTGTCACCCCTGAGATGGAGAGGGTCAAACGCAACCAGGAGAACTTTAGCTCGGTATCTTTTCATCATTTCAGAACAAAATCAGTTCCTTGTGATTGTTTGACTCCTGCAAACCTTAAACCCTCTCAAATTAACTCATAAAAAATCCTCTTTATGCTGTTATGTGTTTAGGCACTATATTTTATATACTTATTTTTAAAAGGTTTCTCTTATAATTTTAACACTTGATGCTTCATGTGCATTGATTTTTTTTCCTGAAGTTGAAGCTATTTTGCATTTTTAAAACTATTTTTTAAAATAATTTCCTGAATTCCCATCCTATAATAATTTGTTCCTCTGCAGAAGCCCATCCAAGATTTGGACTTTCCCAGCTGTGCCTTCCTCTGAATTTATCCCAATTAATAACTGATTGATGCTCCCTAATTTTTCCTGCTTTTCATAGGCATAAAAATCCCATGAATTCCCTCTCTAAAAATACAGATTTATTTTGTTTTTCCCTCTTTCTCATTCCCTGCTGCCCCACAGGTGTTGTACAAGGAGGAGCTGGGGACAGGAACCCCCACCCCTGTCACCCCCGAGACTGAGAGGGTCAAACGCAATCAAGAAAACTTTAGCTCGGTATTTTTTATTTGAAAAGCCAAAAAATAAATTCCCATTTAATCAATTTTAAAATAATCTTAACCCCCAAATAACTGATTGACACAAGAACATCCCATTCCTTGTGTTTTGCCATTTTTCCTCTGACTTATTTTGATTATTTCCATCCCATTAATGAGTTGAGATTCCTCCTTCCCATCCTTTCCCCAAGGTATTTTTTTCTGATCTGCTTTTCCTTTCATTAATCACTTCAATCCTTGATTATTTTTTGGTTTCCCATCTATAAAATCTAAACTGTTCCTTGCCTGACCCGAATCCTTGGCTGTGCCCTGAGCTCTGATCCCTGTGATGGTGTGGGATGGGGAAATCACCTGGAAATGGGGTCTGGATTCCTCCTGGCTTGGATTTGGTGCCTCTTCCTTTGGTTTTTCTTTGGATGTAGTGAATTTTCCTGTGGATTTGGTGCCTTTTCCTGTGGATTTGGTGCCTTTTCCTTTGGTTTTCCTTTGGATTTGGTGCCTTTTCCTTTGGTTTTCCTTTGGATTTGGTGCCTTTTCCATTGGATTTGGTGCCTTTTCCTTTGGTTTTCCTTTGGATTTGGTGCCTTTTCCTGTGGATTTGGTGCCTTTTCCTTTGGTTTTCCTTTGGATTTGGTGCCTTTTCCTTTGGTTTTCCTTTGGATTTGGTGCCTTTTCCATTGGATTTGGTGCCTTTTCCTTTGGTTTTCCTTTGGATTTGGTGCCTTTTCCTGTGGATTTCCTGTGGATTTGGTGCCTTTTCCTTTGGTTTTCCTTTGGATTTGGTGCCTTTTCCTGTGGATTTGGTGCCTTTTCCTTTAGTTTTCCTTTGGATTTGGTGCCTTTTCCTGTGGATTTGGTGCCTTTTCCTTTGGTTTTCCTTTGGATTTGGTGCCTTTTCCTTTGGTTTTCCTTTGGATTTGGTGCCTTTTCCATTGGATTTGGTGCCTTTTCCTTTGGTTTTCCTGTGGATTTGGTGCCTTTTCCATTGGATTTGGTGCCTTTTCCTTTGGTTTTCCTTTGGATTTGGTGCCTTTTCCTGTGGATTTGGTGCCTTTTCCTTAGGTTTTCCTTTGGATTTGGTGCCTTTTCCTGTGGATTTGGTGCCTTTTCCTTTGGTTTTTCTGTGGATTTGGTGCCTTTTCCTTTGGATTTCCTTTGGATTTGGTGCCTTTTCCATTGGATTTGGTGCCTTTTCCTTTGGTTTTCCTTTGGATTTGGTGCCTCTTCCTTTAGGAATTGTGGCAGGGAAGCACTGGAAGTGCTCTGGGGGGTGTTGGAATGTGTGGAAAGGTGAGGGAAGTGCCTCTAAAAACAGGAGGGCACCAGAAATAATAGATATGTAATGTATAATCTAAAATACATAAAAATATATAAAACACAGATTTTTTTATTAATTGATTAATACACAATTTATAATTATAACTACATTTATTATAAATATGACTTTATATTTAAATATAACACTTTCCCCAGTATCCCACCTAAACCCTCCCCCCTCCACCCTCACTCATATCAAAGTTTAAGGTGAATTTTTCACTCCCAGGGATTTTTAAGCCCAGGATGTGTCAGAAGCCCCTCCCTGGTGCTTTTGCTGCTGCTGTGATTGTGTTTTCTCCCCGTTGCCCCACAGGTGTTGTACAAGGAGGAGCTGGGGACAGCAACCCCCACCCCTGTCACCCCCGACATTGAGAGGGTCAAACGCAATCAAGAACACATTAGCTCGGTATTTTGGAATTTCAAAAGCCAAAAATAAACCCCTTTTGATCGATTTTAAATTCTTTTTAACCCCCCCCCAAACAATATTCTTCTTTCCTTATAACCGACTTACCCAAGTCGGTCCCTCTCAGGTTTTTTTTCCTCCATAATTTTTACTTACGTTGTCCCTCTCAGGTTTTTTTTCCTCCATAATTTTTACTTACGTTGTTCTTATTCTGTCCCTCTCAGGTTTTTTTTCCTCCATAATTTTTACTTACGTTGTTCTTATTCTGTTTATTTTTAATTACATCATTTTAGTGATTGAATTCCACCTTTTGGAGTGTGATTACCTTTTTTTTTTAACTCTTAAAACTCCACTGTTTTCCTTAATTAGTCCCAACAGTTCTTTTCTTTTTAACTCTTAAAAACCCACCCTATTTTGCTTTATTTAGTCCCAATAATCCTTTTTCTTTGAACTCCTAAAATCCCACCCTGTTTCCTTTATTACCCCCAAAGATCCTTTCTTTTCTAACTCCTAAAAATCCACCCTGATTTCCTTATTTAGTCCCAACAATTCTTTTCTATTTAACTCGTGAAAACACATCCTATTTTCCTTATTTAGTCCCAATAATCCTTTTTTTTTTACTCTCTTAAAATCCCACCGTATTTTCCTTATTTACTCCTTAGAGTCCTTTTTTAAACTCTTAAAAACCCAAACCTATTTTCCTTTATTTAGTCCCAATAATCCTGGTTTTTTTCACTCTTAAAATCCCACCCTATTTTCCTTAATTAGTCCCAACAATCCTTTTCCTTTTAATTCTTAAAATCCCACCCTGATTTCCTTTATTTAATCCCAAGTCTTTTTTTAATTCTTAAAAACCCTCCCCGTTTCCTTTCTTTAGTCCCAACAATCCTTTTTTTTAAACTCTTAAAATTCCACTCTTTTTCCTTTATTACCCCCAAAGATCCTTTTTTTTAACTCCTAAAAATCCACCCTGATTTCCTTATTTAATCCCAATAATTCTTTTCTTTTTAACTCTTAAAAACTCACCCTATTTTCCTTAATGAGTCCCAACAATTCTTTTCCTTTTAACTCCTAAAATCTCACCCTGATTTTCTTTATTTAATCCCGAAAGTCTTGTTTTAACTCTTAAAAACCCACCCCGTTTCCTTTATTTAGTCCCAATCCTTTTTTTTAAACTCTTAAAATCCCACTCTGATTTCCTTTCTTTAGTCCCAACAATCCTTTTTTTTTTAACTCCTAAAATCCCACCCTGTTTCCTTTATCACCCCCAAAGATCCTTTCTTCTTTTAACTCTTAAAACCCCACTGTTCTCCTTTATTTAGTCTCACCAATCCTTTATTTTTTTAACTCCGATAAACCCACCCTATTTTCCCGATTCAGTCCCACCTTCAGTTTTATTCCGTGGCGTGAATTTTCCCGATTTTCCCGATTTTCCCCTGGAGAGCCGAACCCGGCTGGGCTTGGGCGGGATGTGCGGGCTGCGAGCGGCACCAGAACCGCTCCGGTTGGGATTTTGGGGATGCTCTCACACCTTCCCTTGCCCGGTTTCGTGTCCAGCGCTCCTGTTCGGTTCAGATTTTATTTTCTCTCTCCATCCCAAACTCTCAGCCCGAGCGGAGGCTCCGTGTCCCGGTTTTTCCCCGTCGCTGACCCCGCTCTTGTCCCGCAGGTTCGGTACCGGGAGGAGCCGGGCTCGGGCACCCCCATCCCGCTCACGCCCGAGCTGGAGCGGGTCAAACGCAACCAGGAGCAGCTCAGCTCGGTACTGTGGGGAGGAGGAGATTCCCCTTTAACTCCGCTCGGCCGCCGCTCCTTAACCTTCTTTAAAACCCACAGTTCCTCTCCTCCAACTTCCTTAAAAATCCTCGATTCCTCTCCTCCACCTTCCTTAGAAATCCACAGTTCCTCTCCTCCACCTTCCTTAAAAATCCTCAATTCCTCTCCTCCACCTTCCTTAGAAATCCACAATTCTTTCCCTTCAAATTCCTTAAAAATCCACAATTCCTCTCCTCCACCTTCCTTAAAAATCCACAATTCCTCTCCTCCTTCCAAATAATCAACTCATAAACGCATCCTCTCTTCCTCACCGCGTTTTGCTGACCTCCCACTTCTTCGCTGATGGAATTATTTACATTTTATTTACATTATCCTCAATATTTTTAACCGTTTCGTTCCCTTTTCCAACTTCCTTTTAAGTGTGGGTGTTCTTTATGTATAAAATTCTTTATGCTTTGTTTTAACCGTGGAAGAGGGAGGGTGTGACTTCCCTCGAGGGTCTCAAAGCTCTCGTTCCGCAGGGATATTTTGGATTTCAGGGATTTGGAGGTGCTGACGGGTTTGGATGGTCTCTCGTTGTGCAGGTGTTGTACAAGGAGAGCGTGGGGACAGGGACCCCCACTCCTGTCACCCCCGAGATGGAGAGGGTCAAACGCAACCAGGAGATTTGCAGCTCGGTACTTTGCCAGGAGCGAAACTTCCCTTCTTAACTCTTTAAACCCGGAGTTTTGAAACCTTTTTAACTCTCTCGAAGCCCTTTTTAACCGTTTGGAGAAGGATTTGTCCCAAAGTAACGCTGGCCCTGCTCCAGGCAGGGCTCACTCCTCACTCGCGGCTTTCTGTTAACTCGGTTCAGTTGATCTCGGTTTTAAGAGTGATTTTAATGTCCTGTTCTAATCCTAAACCCTCTCACGCTCCTCTCCTTTTCTCCGCAGTGCTGACATTGATTTGAAAGCAGTAAATTGAGTTTTCTTGCCGTGTTCAGGGATTTTTGGGCTCTTTGATGCGGTACTGACCCCATTTATCACCAGCACTTCAAGCCGGGCTGCCAAACTACTCCTCTACTAAAACAGCGCCCAGAACCCGCTTTCAAACCACCCGGGGAACTAAATCCAAGGAAAAAGGAAATGTTTAGGCAGAGCTGCTGATTGACTGTCGCTTTCTCTGGCTCCTTTCTCTCGCCCCACAGGTGTTGTATAAGGAGAACATAGGGAAAGCCACCCCCACCCCCGTCACCCCCGAGATGGAGCGAGTCAAGCGCAATCAAGAGATCATTAGCTCGGTACCTGCACCGGGAAGGGCTCCTGGGGACGGGAGTGAAGTGTTTAACCCGGCCGGGGGCTCCTGGGGATGGGAGTGAAGTGTTTAACCCGGCCGAGGGGTCCTGGGGACCGCAGTGAAGTGTTTAACCCGGCCGAGGGGTCCTGGGGACCGCAGTGAAGTGTTTAACCCGGCCGGGGGCTCCTGGGGATGGGAGTGAAGTGTTTAACCCGGCCGGGGGCTCCTGGGGATGGGAGTGAAGTGTTTAACCCGGCCGGGGGTTCCTGGGGATGGGAGTGAAGTGTTTAACCCGGCCGGAGCAGCGGCATCCTGTGCTTAATTAACTCCTTAAATGAGGCCCCGCCCCGTGCTCGCACACAAACCTCACCGGCTTCTCTTTAATACCACCCCAGGCAGGGTTTTACTAGAAAAAAAATCCCTTTTTAGGCTGGATGTTGTTCTCCTGATTGAGTTTTTTTTTAACCCTTTCTTACTCTGATGCCAATGATCCCAGGCAGGGCCATCCCGGATTAATGGCAAAGCTCCAGTTCCTCCTCCGTGCCCCAGCTCTAACTCAGAGTAACAGCTCCAAAGCTCTTGGTGTGTGCTGCTTTTTGGGGTTTTTATTTTGGTTTTCCTTTTCAATGACGTTTGGATACTCCCCTTGCATCCTGTAGGTTTTGTACAAGGAGAATGTGGGGAAGGTGACCCCGACCCCCATCACCCCCGAGATGGAGCGAGTCAAACGCAATCAAGAGATCATTAGCTCGGTACCTGCCCAGAGATTCCTGCTTTCCTTTGTGCTTCCACTTAATCCAGTAACAGCCTAACTCCCACTCAGAGCTGGTTTTCATTGAAAAATAGATGTATTTCTTTTTTTTAATGCACATTAATTGCTCTTTCTAAACCCAAATTACTTCGGTCTTAACGGCGTGATCCAGAATTGTAGGCTTTTTGTTACAACTTTGTGGGTTCTATCCAGACCACCTCAAGAGCTGGGATCCACTGGTGGGGATCGGGGAATTTAATTCCCTTTCCTTCCACCAGCCCAGGTTTTCCGGGGATATTCAGCTTTTTCTGTGTTTAATGTTTCACCTTTCATTGGAATTTCAGGCGGATTTGACTTCAGGGACAAACACCCATCCCTGACACCTTTATTTGAGGCAACAAAACTTCCCCTTCCCTCCCAAAAATACCAGGAATTGCTTCAAATATAGATTAAAAAAAAAAAAAAAACAACAGATAAAGCGTTTTTTAAACCAGCACTTACTGAGCCTCTGGAGCCACCCTGCACCTGGATAGAGCCCAAATCCCACCTTTCCTCCACACTCCATGTTCCTCACCAGCACTAAACGTTTGAGGTTTCGAAATCTGGTAACAAAATACTGCTCTGTGTCCACCCCCGGTGCTGTGGGGCTGTTTAAGAGCCGCGCTCCCTGTTGTGTCCCGCAGGTGTTGTACAAAGAGAACGTGGGGCAGGCGACCCCCACGCCCGTCACCCCCGAGATGGAGCGAGTCAAACGCAACCAGGAGCAGATTAGCTCGGTATTCCCGCAGGGAAAAACCCTTCCCGAACCCCCCCACTGCAGTGCTTAACACCAGAGGATGTCACAGAGCTCTTCTGAATAACCTCACTCTGCCTGGTTTTTATTTAACCCTCTAATTCTTTCTTTTAAAAGTCACCCTTTCAGCACTACAATTCTAAAGGAATTATTTTTGGTGGTTTAACTCGTTAATACGATTTCTCCTGATTTTTTTTTTTTTTCCTCTTTCCTAACGGCTGGTGTTGAGTGCAAACCCCGTAACATCCCAGGGGTGGGTTCTGCCCTTGGTGACCGAGTTCCTTTGTGTGTAGGTTGCTTACAGGGAAGGTTTAGGGAAGGCCACTCCCAGCCCGGTCACTCCGGAGATGGAGAGAGTCAAGAGGAACCAGGAACAAATCAGCTCGGTACTGAAAGCACGGCCAAGCTCCTCGTGCCAAAAATAACCATCCTCAGCCAAACTCCACCTAATTCAGCCTTATTCTCCCAGTTTTCCTTCTTTTTGCCTATTTTCCCTTTGATTTTTATTTGTTTATTTATTTATTTTTTTACCTTTTGCCAATAACGTTTCAGCCGCTTTGTTTCCCGAGATCTTTTCCACTCCGCAGGGCTGGGTTTGCTTGAACATTAATTAACCCCAGTGGCAGAATAAAGCTGGAATTCCTCCAGTCTGAGCTGTGTGTGTGCCCTGCAGGTGCTGTACAAGGAGCACATGGCCAAGGGGACGCCGACGCCGCTGACCCCCGAGATGGAGAGAGCCAAACGCAACCAGGAGAACATCAGCTCGGTGGGTGCTGCCGGGGAGGGGAGACACAGCAAAACAACATCTCAAATCCTCACCCACATGGGAGAGGTGTGGAAGGATGTGGAGCCACAGGGAGTTCTTTAAAACTGCTTGGTGCAGCCAAGTGTTTCTGTGATGAATTTGAGGGTTTTTAAACTGTTAAATCTCAAATTACTGCCATAATACTCCGTGATGTATAAAATTTGGTTCTGCACTAAGAGTCACTTATAAAAAAAATGTATAAAAATGTGGGACTGGCCTTTTTCCAGCCCCTTCTTTGCCAGCCTGCTGCTCCAGAGGTGACTCCTGTCCTCCTCCTCCCCTGGCAGGTTCTTTACTCCGACAGTTTCCGGAAGCAAGTCCAAGGAAAAGCCGCCTACGTCCTGGACACGCCGGAGATGCGGCGCGTGCGGGAGACCCAGAAACACATCTCCACTGTAAGAGCTCTTCCAGGGGTGCCCTCACCCTGGGAAGGGAATGAAAACATCAAAATAACCCAGGACAGTGTGTCCTACCAGGGTTGGCTACCCAAGCTGGGGGTTAGGCTCTCTCAGGATTGGGAAAGCCCAAGTTCAGGCGTTCTCCGAGCTGGAGATGCCCCCGAGGGAAGCAGGAATCACAATGGTTTGGAATTGCAGGTGAAGTACCACGAGGACTTTGAGAAGAGCAAAGGGAGCTTCACGCCCGTGGTCACCGACCCCATCACGGAGCGCGTGAAGAAGAACATGCAGGACTTCAGTGACATCAGCTACAGGGGCATCCAGAGGAGGGTGGTGGAGATGGAGAGGAAACGCGTGGACCAGGACCAGGAGAACCTCACAGGTGAGGACACCTGGGCACATCTCTTACAGGAGGGGATTAATGTAAGCTCAGCCACCTCAATTCCAGTTCATTGTCACTTGGAGATGTTCCCATCCAAGTCCTTTCTGGAAATGTCCTCTCCCAGCAGCTCTAAATCACCTGCTGTCCCATTTACAATGTCACACTGCATTTATGGTTCTTGTTTCTATTTTTAACTTCATCTCTATGGATTAGAGAAATGCCTTGCTGTAGATTGATGGTAAAAAAGCCAGATTTGTGCTATAGAATTGAGAAACACTGATTTATAAAATCAGGGTGATTTTTCGAAGAGTCCCAGACTGGGTTGGGTTGGAGGGACCTTAAAGCCCTTCCAGTCCCACCCTGCCCTGGGCAGGGACACCTCCCACTGTCCAGGCTGCTCCAAGCCCTGTCCAGCCCGGCCTTGGCCACCCCAGGGCTGGGAGGGCACAACTCCTGTCCTGCTGTCCAGGCCAGGCTGTGCTGCTCGGGCTCTCCCAGAGCAGCCTCAGCTCCAGCCCCTCCCCAGGAATTCCCATTTTTCCTGCAGGGCTCCGGGTGTGGAGAACCAACCCCGGCTCCGTGTTCGACTACGACCCCGCCGAGGACAACATCCAGTCCCGGAGCCTGCACATGATCTCAGGTGTGTCCCACAGGCTCCAGGGAAAAAATGGGATTTAAACTCTGCAAGGGTGTGGTTTGGGTGCCAGACAGAGCTGAGAGATCCCAAGGGACACAAGGGACAGAGGAGAAAGGGGCTGTAGCTGCTCCTCACCTGTGTAACTTACATTAAAAAAATACATTATTAACCTTCCTGCCATAAAATGATCCAGCAGAGGCAGGAGGAGGATTGTTCAAATATCCACAGCTGCCATGATCCAAGCTGTGCTTCCTTTTGGAATTACTGACCAGGCTGTTCTCAGTTACCTTTAACTCCTGTCTGAGAGGAAAAATACCTGGATGGTAGAAAATCCTGGGGATAGAGGAGAGCTGGGTCAGGAAGGAAAGAATGGGATAATCAGAATAACAATTTTAGAAGAAGCCAGGACTAAGGGCAAAAAGGTTGGAGAAAAAATAAAATATTGAAGAATATTGAATTGAATATTGAAGAGCAGAACTTCAGCGTGGAATGCTTGAAAAGCACTGGGAAATCCCACCATGGAACCATAAAAGTACAGTGATGGTGGGAAAAAAATGGGCTTAGCAGGGATGGGTTCTGTGAGGTCTCAGCTGTGGATTGGTGACTTTGGGAGCCCCGGGGGTGGTGACTGAGAGCCCAAGGTTGGTGACTTTGGGAGTCCAGATGTGGTGACTCTGGGAGCCCTGGGGTTGGTGATTTTGGGAGCCCCAGGGGTGGTGACTCTGAGAGCCCCTGGGTTGGTGACTTTGGGAGCGCCAGGGCTGGTGACTGAGCCCTGGGGTTGGTGACTCTGAGAACCCCAGGGGTGGTGACTCTGAGATCTCCAGGGTTGGTGACTGAGCCCCAGGGGTGCTGACCGAGCCCCGGGGTTGGTGATTGAGCCCCGGGGTTGGTGACTCTGGGAGCCCCGGGGGTGGTGGCTCTGAGTCCCAGGGTTGGTGACTCTGGGAGCCCCAGGGTTGGTGACTCTGGGAGCCCCAGGGTTGGTGACTCTGGGAGCCCCGGGGTTGGTGACTAAGCCCCGGGGTTGGTGACTGTCCCCCTGTCCCCCTGTCCCCGCAGTCCAAGCCCAGCGCCGCAGCCGGGAGCACTCGCGCTCCGCCAGCGCCCTGAGCATCAGCGGCGCCGCCGACGAGAAATCCGAGCCCTCGGAGGGCACCGAGCAGCGCCTGTCCTACTACAGCAACGGGGGCTTCTTCACCGCCACGGCCACAGGTACAGCCACACCCTGAGGGGACAGACGGGTCCCCAGCTGCTCAGGGCAAGCCCCAGAGCCAGGAAAAGCCGCATCTCCAAGGCGCTGAGTCACACACAAGCAACAGCTGTAACTCTGCATTTTAAACTGCCTTTGAGCCACCCCGTGGCCTCTCCCTGAGCGTTATCCCAGCCAGCTCCATCCCAATCCCATAATAACCCCTCACTCTCTCTCCTCCCTCTGCAGTGGGCTACAAGCAGGTGAAGACCATTGAGCTGCCCCAGCAACGCTCGTCCTCAGTGGCCACCCAGCAAACCACGGTGTCCTCGGTGCCCTCCCACCCCTCCACTGCTGGGGTGAGTGACTCTGGGGGATCCTGGGGGGAGGACACGGCCCCAGGAGGGGATCTGGGGGCCTGGAGGGGCCACAGCCCACGGGGAACACTAATTTAATTAATGGTGTTAATTCAGGACTGAGTAGGTGACAGTCAACCCGCAGGGCTGAAGCTCTGAAGGTGAAGGTGTGACAGTGACTGAAGGGGACAGGCCCTCCCCTGTGCCTGGACACTGAATTAGCACTGGGGAACTTGGAATGAGCTTCTTCCTACTCAGCACTTGAGAACTGAGGAGTGGGAAGAGGTGCTCCTTCAGAGATTGCCTCTGGAGCACAGCACAGTGGGAATGGCATCGCCTCCAAAATCTGCTGGGAGACAACAACTTAAAAAGTTCCACTCAGAGCTGATGGTGCCCAACACCACCCTGAGACCCTGCTCAGGCTCAGTGTCACCAGCACGCCCAGGGCTTGTGGCACCCAGGTCCCCAGGGGGCTCAGGGAGGGAGAAGCCACAGCCAGGAGATTCAGAGGAGCAGCCAGAGCCTGCTGTGACACCAACTCCAAACTCTGGGCCAAAGTCATTCCAGGCCATGTTGGGGGTTGCCCATGTCCCTTCCGTCCCTGCAGATGGTCTGGGCTATGTCAGGGTGTGACCATGTCCCTTTGTCCCTTCTGTCCCTGAAGACATTCTGTCCCCTCTGAAGCTTTGCCCATGTCCCTTGCAGAAGATGTTCCGGGACACATCCGGGCCCCATCCCTTTGTCCCATGCCAGGGTGTGACCATGTCCCTTCTGTTCCTGCAAGGCTCTGACCATGTCCCTTTGTCCCTTCTGTCCCTGCAGCTGTTCTGGGCCATGTCAGGGTGTCACCATGTCCCTTTGTCCCTTCTGTCCCTGCAGAAGATGTTCTTGGCCATACTAGGGTGTCACCATGTCCCTTCTGTCACTGCAAGGCTCTGACCACGTCCCTTTGTCCCCTGTGTCCCCACAGAAGATGTTCTGGGACATGTTCAGGGACATGTCAGGCCACATCCCTTTGTCCCATGCCAGGGTGTGACCATGTCCATGCTGTCCCTGCAAGGCTCTGACCATGTCCCTCTGTCCCCTGTGTCCCCACAGAAGACGTTCCGGGCCATGTACGATTACACGGCGGCGGACGCTGACGAGGTGTCCTTCAAGGACGGGGACACCATCGTGAACGTGCAGGCCATCGACGAGGGCTGGATGTACGGCACCGTGCAGAGAACCGGCAAGACCGGAATGCTGCCCGCCAACTACGTGGAGGCCGTGTGAGCCCAGGCTGCCCTCCCCGGGGCTGGGACACCACCCCTGGGGGTGGGACACTGCCCCCAGGGCTGGGACACCACCCCCAGGGCTGGGACACCACCCTTTAGGGATGGGACACCTCCCCCTGGGCCTCCTGTCCCCTCAAAACTAACTGCAGAGCAAAATCCACCTGGAAGATTTCACTATTTGAAAATCACCTCTAAGCACATCCTGCCTTTCTCCCTATGCCAAAACCTCAAAATATTCCACACAAATCTTGTCTGGAATTTCCAACATTTCATCACACACTACACAGTATCTCCAAAATTCTACTAAAGACTAACACATTTTATTCCTTCTCCCACAAAGAGAGAATGTTTCTGGGCTATTCTAAAACGTTTGAATCTCTTCCTTTTCCATTTAAGCTTTGTATTTCAAACCAATTTATCTGGGGAGGGAAAAGCAACCACCCCTCTCCTCCTGCTTGCCGAGCTCTCATGAATGTGCTCTCCTGCAGCTCTTCTGGGGGCAAAAGCTGTGATTTCTTGTAAATTAGTGATGAATAAAGCTGAGGTTTCTGCAGTATGGATGGAGTCCCTGGTGCTGGAAAAGGGAATGAATCCCACAAACTCTACTGAGGGAGGGAAGGACCCAGAGCTGGGGTTATTTCCCACCTGAAGATGATTTTTTTGCTTCATCTACTGCAGCATCTCCACAGGAAAGAAGGGAATAAAAACCCCTGGCTACTGTGCCTAAGATAAACCTAAATCCAAGTTCAGAGCAGGAGCTGCAGCACAACCCCTGGGAACTGAGAGTTCAGAGGGAATTCCCAGTGTCAGAGCCACCCTGGAAGGGAAATGTCCTTGCCCTGGCAGGATCCAGCACTGGGAGCTGGGATTCAAACCCTTCCCATGTGTCAGGAGCATCCTGGAAAGCTGAGCACTCCTAAGGAGGCAGATCTGGAACCAAAGTAACCTTCCAGAAAAGCAAGAAAATGCACAGAGAGAGCTGCTCCTGTCACAGCTCCAGGCTCCTTCTCCTGTCCCCTTCCCCCATGAGACACAAACACTAAAAACACTCAGAGTGCTGCAGTTTGTCCTTGAGGCTCTGTCCTACCTTAGGGCATCATTGATGACATTCCAGGGAATTCCAGGGAATCCAAATTTGAGGAGAAGCTGAGGAGAGGAAAAAGCCCAGAACCACCAAACCACGAGGCCACCACCAAGCTTGGGAACGATTTGCTCTTTTATTTGCCCGTGTAAAAGTTCTAAAAACCACCTGCAGCAGCTCCTTTCCATCAACATCCATCAGGACAGCTCCAGTCCAATATATACAGATCAGAATTCCAGAGGGAATGCTGGCAATTCTGGCTGAAGTTCTCAGAGAAGCAGCAGTGCAGTCCATGCCATTAAAACTCCATAAATTATTACCCAACATCTGCTGTGAGTCTGTACACAAATATACAAAGAGCTCTTGTCCAATTCATCCTTTTTTTTTCCTCATGGAAAAAAGGAAAAAAAAAAAAATAAGTCTTTCCACAAGAACTGCTGCCAGCAAAGGCAAAGCCTGGGGGGCTCTGCAGAGTCTCTGTCCTGTACAAGCAAAATTCATCAGCACTCCTCACTCAGCTCGTACAAAAATACATGGAAAAATAGATCCAGTACAAATCCTGCAAGGAATTAAGCCCAGCTTTATCTCACACGTCAATCTGGGGTAGGAGGGGAGCAGAGCTGGCAGCTCCAGCTCTCACCCCACAGCAAGAGCTTGCAGCAGGTAAGAACACTTTGGATTTGAAAAAAAACCCCAAAAATAATTTAATTACTCTGTTGGTTTGGTTTTCACAGTCTTTGCTATTGCACAGCTTTGTCAGGTTTTCTTTCAGGGCCTGAAAGAAAGATGCATAGCAATCCCATGGGAACACCTCTGCCAGGGAGGAAACAGTCCCAGAAATTAGGGGGGGGAAAACAACCAACAACAACAACAAAAAATTTTAAAAGAAGGAAAAAAAGGGAAAAAGTAAGAAAAACAAGCAAAAAAAAAAAAGGAAAAAAAAAAAAGAAAAAAAAACAACAACAAAAAAGGAAATAAAACCTCCTGTAGCACAAAATGCAGGTTTAAGGAGTAACTGAGCAGGAAGGGAAAACAAGTGAGGGGCAAGGTGTTGTAACCAAGTGATCCTTACTGAGCTGGGGCTGCAGCTACTCGGGGCCCTGGCGGGGAGGGGACGGCCAGCGGGCACGGAGGTTCCTCAGGATGCACGAGGCCATGGCTGCCAGCTTCTCCTGCATCTCAAAGAGCTGCCTGCCAGAGTAGCCCTGCAGATCCTCCGAGCTCAGCTGGGCAGCCAGAGCCTGGATCTGCCCCACGAGATCCCCCGGGGGCTGCTCGCTGCCGGGCGGGGCCGGCTCAGCCAAGTCTGCAACGAGGGAAAGGAGTGGAAGAAAATCCAAGCACAATTCCAGCTGCTTTTGGATAAAATCCCACCCTCCAAAGTATTTATTCCATGGGGAGCATCCCCAGAAAAGGCATCCCACCCTACCCTTCCTCAGGGTGAGTTTTGCGGGGTTTGATCGTGATTGGAACAATAAAACTCGAAATAAAACAAAAGGATGAGGTGAGAATGGAGACAGCACAGCAGAACCCTCCAAACCCAAAGCAAAAAGCCACCTGCAGGTACCTGCTGCAAGTTTCTCCTCATCTCCACAAAGAGGTTTCTCCTCCACGTCATTTCCTGGCTTTTCAGCATCTTCAAGCACTGAGCTCTCCTCCAACACTCGAGATTTTACCTGGGCGTTTTTTGGGAGAGGAAAAAACATTTTCAGATTACCAAAAAACAAAAAAATTACATGGAGAGATAGATTTTAGCCTCATAATAAATCAAATCACTTTTCCTGTTAATAATAATAATAATAATAATAATAATAATAATAATAATAGTAATTTAACCAAGTCATCTTTATCTTGAATTCATGGTGCTGAGGCAGACAGGGATGAGGTTTTGAAAGTGTTATTTATAATGAAGGAAAAAATACATCAAATTAGATCAGTATTGGCTTCCTGGGTGCTAAAATTCAACTTTACCTGTTGCTCATGGTATCCCTTCAGAGCTCTTTTGACATTGGAGACCTTGGGGGAGCGGATGGGCAGAGTTTTGATTTCCTGAGGTGTCAGAGTGCTCAGGTCCCCCACGGTTTTGATGTTTTTGGCCCTGATGAGCTGCCCCAGGCCCCTGGCACTGCAGCAGGAGAGGGAAAATGGGTTATTGACACAGAATCTGGGAAGATCCGAGCTGGGAGGGACCCATGGGATCATCAATCCAAATCCTGGTCCTGCACAAACTCCCCATCCCTGGAGAGCTTTTCAGTCATCACAAAAATACCTGAAGAATTCCAAAAGAATCAGGTCTCCTCCTCACCCAACCACCCCTTTTTAGAAATTCTGCTTTTGTAGGTTCAGTAAGAATTCAGTTTATTCTGAAATGCCACCTTCAAAAACAACAAGGCACTCACCAGATGTTGGATGTGATCTGAGGTAAAATGACATCCACAGGGGCTTTGCAGCCAGCCAGGGCAGGATACACAAACTCTGCAGGGCAGGGCAGGGATTCCTTGGCCATTTCTGTGATCTGGGATAACACAGGACAAGTGTTACATGAACTGTCACCCACTGAATACAGGGAAAAAAATATAGAAGAGAAACATGAACCAAAGCACTTCTTACTAAACACTTCTTTGAGCTCTTAAATTTAAGGGTACGAGATCCTGGGGACAGAAATCCTTTGGTTGGAGTGGTAATGTGCTGGATAGAAAAAGAGGAAAAAAATATCTCAGGGTGGTAGGAAGTCAGTTAATGGTAGGAATTCAGTTAACAGCAGGAATTCAGGTAAAAGTGAGATTTTAGCCCCTAAAACCCTCAGAGTTCCCTTGAGTTCAGAGTAACAGAACGAGTCAGGCTAAAGCAGTTTTGTTTCTTATTCTGATCCTCAGCTCTTCGAGCTGTGAGTGACCACAAACATGCACTAAAGCCACGCTATTTATGATAAATACACCAAATACCTGGGGCACACGGGATGTTTAACTGAATTTAGCCTGACCTGCATGTTAGAGAGGATTTTAAGACTTCTGGAAGAGGGCGAGGAATGGGATCTGATGACAGGGCTCCTCCTGTCGATGTCGTCTGCCAGGCCCTCCTGAAAAATGGGATTTGCAAAAGAGACTCGACGGATCTGAGGAGGAGAAAAGGAGGTTTTAGAGTGGGAACTCGACCCTGCACAGCCTGGTGGGGTGAGTCTGAGGAGACAAAACAAGTCAGTTTGTAATCACTGAGGTTCTTGAGCGACACAGGGAATGTCTGAGCCAAGGACAGAGAAGATTCCCAAAGGAATCTCTGTGTGTGACCCTGAGGATGCCGCTCCTGCCTCTGCACTGACCCAGGCAGCAGAACAGACTCTGCTGCTGTGTTTTACAACAAAACCCCTCACCCAACCCCTCCCAGTGCAAATCTGGCAGTGCTGCAACATTCCAAACCCAAACCTCACCTTTCCTGTATCATTACTCCCAACAGAAACCAGAAATTCACCACATTTGGAAGGATTACAGTTTGGAAGTGAGCACCACACAGCTCCCATCAATACCTTGTTGGCAGGTGACAGGGAATCGTCCTCCTGGCTCCTCTTGACCCCTCTCTTGAGGATGCTGGTGGAGGGGGAGGCTGAGGGGGACCAGGTGCAGCGGGCCTGGAGGCTCGTGGGGCTCTCAGCCACCTGCACTGAGGGATCCCCTTCCACCTTCAGAGGGGAATCCACGCTCACATTGCCCAAGGCCACGTTTTCAGGCACTTTGATTTCAATTTCCATCGATTCCTCCTTCATCTCTTGATCTGGAACAGCACAAGTTTCCCCTGCAGTGTTCTCAGCTTCTCCTTTTTCCTCCTCATTTCCTTCCAGCTCCTTAACCTCTTTCTCCTCAGGTTTGCTGTCAACACTCAGTTCCTCAGGCACCTCTTCCAATGGTCCATTTTGAATTATTTCTTCCTTTGCTGTAGCTGCTGGCTCTTCCCCTTGCTCCCCTGAGTGCAGGCAGCTCTCCCTGGACTCTCCAGGAGCACTCTCAGGCACAGCCTGTTCTGTTTGCTCCTTCAGCTCAGCAGGTTCCTTCATTTCCTCCATGCACTGGGTGCTTTCAGCTGCTGCACTCTCTGCATTCCCTGCATTCTCCTCCTCCACCACCTCACTGCTTCCCTCTAGCTTTCCCACAGCCATTTCCAGGCTCTCCGGGCTGCAGGTGCTGGGCTCCTTGGGAGGCTGCAGTGGGGTGCTCATTGCACAGGGAGCCAGGGCCAAGCTCCCCTCCAGATCTGAGTGACCAGAAACATCCCCAGGACTCTCAGCTGGGGCGGCCTGGGGCTCCTCCAGCTCGGGAGCTTTCTCCTTTTTGGACTCAGTGACCTTTGATTCACTCACCTGCTGCTTTGGCTTTTTGAAGCAGCAATCACAGCTCTTGATTTTCTTCACCCTTTTGCTCCTCTTGCTCTGGCACTCGGGGCTCTGCAAGGAGGGCTCAGCCCCTGCCACGTTTGCTGCTGCTGGGGCACAGTCCCCAGCGCTGCTTTGCTTCTCCTCCTGTCTGCTCTCCTCTGCTGCTCTCCCCCCCTGCTCAGACCCACAGGGGCTGCTCACAGACTCCATGCATGCATCTCCCTTGTCCTGCTCCACGCTGCTGTCCAGTGCAGCACCTGCATTCCCAGAGCTGGCAGAGCCCACAGCTTCTCCAGCAGCTGCAGGAGTTTCCTGGCTCTCCAGGCCTGGCTCAGCTGTGCCTGCAGCAGCCGTGCTGACCTCAGGCTCACCTTGATTTGCCTCCAGTGAATTCTTCATCTCATCTCCCTGGGGAGACACCTCAAGGCTCTGGCTCCCTGCCTGTCCCTCCTTCAATTTACCTTCAAGAGAACTGCTCCTACTCCTCACTTTGATCTGTTTTTTCTTCTTCGTGCTCTCCTCCTTGGCCTCAGAGCTGTCAGTCTCAGAGTTTTCTATGCTGGACAGCAGACCCTGGGAGGCTCTCCTGGTGTGGTACCGTGGGCGCTCCACCTTCTGCCCAGCTGTGCTGAGGCTGCCCTGAGCCTCCCCCTCAGGCCTGGGGGAATCCTCTGCCCTCCTGCCACCTCTGCTCCCCTCCTCATCCAGGCCCCTGCCAGCAGGAGAGTCCTTGGAGCTCCACTCCTCTGCCCCCCTCTCAGGCTGGCTGCTCTCTTTTGTGTTTTCTGTTGTTTTCCCAGGAATTCCTTTCTGCTTTTGGGATCCATCCCCTTTACCCTGGGACAGCTTCTTCAGCCCAGCTTTCTCCTCCTCTTTCCTCCTGTCTCTCTTTGGGAGCCCCTCCTCCTTGTCCTGGCTCCCCGAGGAGCTCTCCACAATCTCGGAGCGTCTCCTGGAGGAGCGGCGGAGCTGCTTCTGCTGAGGGGACACCTGTGCCACGTGGCTCTCATCCCCTGGGGCCTGCTCAGAGCAGCTGCTGCTGTCTGGGGGGGTGTTTTCCTTCGAGTCCATGTCCAGCCCCTGGGCCTTTTCCATTTCTGTCAGTGCATCCTCAGCCTTCTGGCTGGCTGCTTCCGTGGAGTGCAGAGCCTGGGGCTGGTCCAGCAGAGACTGGGACTGGCTCAGCAGAGCCTGCTCCACATCCTGCCCTGCAGAGCCCAGCTCAGCGCTGCTCTCCAGGCTGTCAGAGGCCAGGGACTCCTCTGACCTGCCCAGGAGCTTGGATTTGCTCCCCTGCAGCTCCATCCTGCTCTGCCTGCGCGTGACCCTGCGCAGCGCCACGGCCTCGGCCTCGGCTTTCGCGGGGGTTTTGTTCTCCTCCACGCATTTCTCTGCTTTGGCGCTGCCCTTGCTGCCAGGGGGGTTTTCCTGAGGCTCAGCAGCACCCCCAGGCAGCTCTAACACTGTGCTCAGAGGGGCTGGGCTGAAGGCCCTGCTCTCTGCAGCCCCGAATTTCTCCAGGGTGATGAAGGACTGGCGCCGGCTCGCGGGCTGGGGAGTGCCTGAGATGATGTCGCTGGAGGCCGAGCTGCTGCTGACGTTGGAGGTGTCCTCCTTCCCTGCTGAGGCCTCCTCAGGAGCTGCTGCTCCCACAGAACTCGTCTCCAGTCCCTCTGCAGCTGATGTCTCCTCTGGGATCATCTCAGCTGTCTCATTCTTGGCCTCCCCCTCGCTGCTGCGGGCTGGGCTCTCCTCGGAGCGAGCTCCTTCGCTCCCCGCGTTCTCCTCCTGTCCCAAAAACATCAACAGCAAAATATTTGTCCTAGGAATAAAATGAAATCGTTGTACTTTTCCTGATAATATAATACTCAACTACAGTTCTGGTGCAATAGAAAATAACACACCCACGAGGGTTTTTGAACCACTCTTCCTCCAAATTATTTGGTGGTTAAAGAAGACACTTTGTTTTTCCAAACCATTTAATCCCCAACCAAGAAACTCCACAAACGTTTGAAGTTTTGCTGTATTTCACCTGGTCTGATGGGCACTACAGTCAGCACAGCAGCTGTTCAGCCAATTCCTCTCCAAAAGGGATTTAGATTTACCAGCTTTACCCAAGTTAAACATCGTGGCAGCCCAGGCACGTGAGTGATCAGAAACTGCTCCCAAAAATCCTCCCAGTTTGAAATCAAATCCCCAGTGACTGGGCCTGGCTGGTGTGAATGAGTAAAGCAGAACACAGCACTGCAATGGGGCTGAATTCTCTCTCACCTGGTGCCGAGAATGGAAAATAAACCATAAAATCTCTCATGTTTTGGTAGAAATTCTGCTACCTCAATCACCAGCAGACAATGGGAATTACCTGGGCTTTGTCTGCAGTGTCCTCTGTGCGATTTTCTGCTGAAGGTGGCACTTCCCTGAAAGAGAATGACTGAAATCAGAGTTGCTGCAAAAGGAAAAACCTTTGAAGACCAGAACTGGGCACTTCTACTCACAAAGAATCCTCCTGGCTCTGGCTGTACTGGGAGAACTGGGTGGTGTCCTGGGATGCATCCAGGTTGTTGTACATGGCAGGAATATCAGCCCTGGAACAACACCAGCAATGGGAGTCAGGCTCTTCTCTGCAATTTATCATCATCTCCTGATTTCAAGGCCATTCTTTTTAGCTGCATTCATTTTTTTTAAGATTTTAATTTAATTTATTTTTGGGGAATAAAAGCTGTGATTGGGATCCCACCCTGCAAAGAATTCAGCCCAAGCCAGAGGAGCTCCAGCCACATAAACTCTGCTCAATTGCTGCTGCTGCCTGAGCACAGAAAACATTCCAATATCATTTTTCTCACATTAAAAGGAGGCTCATTCTAAAGATTCTTCTGCATTTAAGATGAGTTCTGAGAATATCCTAATTCTTTCTATGCTGCTCAAGACTTTCCTTCAAATGCAGAAGTTCTTTCCTCAGATTGTTTTACCCAATCCTTTCATTTCCTTGATTTTATTATTTTCCATCTTTTATTTCACGCTGCTGTGAGGGACAAAGCTAAAAAAGAGAGTCACAAAGTCCAAATCTGAACTCCAAATTTCCAAACTCCAAACAGACTGGAGAGAGTGCATTTAACCAAAATAGGAAATGCAACTGCAAGAACAATTTGGTTGCTTTGAAACATTAAAGCAAGGAATTCTCTTAGCTTTAAACTCAGTGATTTTTATGGAAGAAGAAGCCTCAATTCCCTGTGGTGCTGTGAGAAGCAGGAATTGGAGTTAAGCCAAGCTCAGCTACTCAATGAATGACATTTCACATGAAGTTTAAAACAAGAAATGACAGACAGACCTCTTTGACCTCAGCACTTCCTTCTGATGCTCTGTCAAGATCCTTGGTTTTGTTTCTGGAGGAATAAACACAAAATCAACAGATTTCTCCTCTTCCAGAAGTGTCTCACTCGTAGGCTTAGGAGATGAAAATTCCAGTTTTAACTGCAGAAAGATAAAAAACCCCAAACCTTGGGTTAGAAATGAGAGAGGAACTGAAAATCAGGAATTCCTGAAGGCCAAGATTTGTCCCTGGGAGAGATTTCCCAACCCCAAAAGCCACCAAAACCCAAATCTGTGACAGCGACCAAAACCCAAACCTGTCACAGGCACCAAAAACAAAACCTGTCACAGCCACCAAGACCCAAATCTGTGACAGCCACCAAAACCCAAACCTGTCACCAAAACCGAAACCCAAACCTGTCACCAAAACCCGAACCCAAACCTGTCATTAAAACCCAAACCCAAACCTGTCATTAAAACCCAAACCCAAACCTGTCATTAAAACCCAAACCCAAACCTGTCACCAAAACACCAAACCCAAACCTGTCACCAAAACCCCAAACCCAAACCTGTCACCAAAACCCCAAACCCAAACCTGTCACCAAAACCCCAAACCCAAACCTGTCACCAAAACCCAAACCCAAATCTGTCACCAAAACCCAAATCTGTCACAGGCACCAAAACCCAAACCTGTCACCAAAACCCAAACCCAAACCTGTCACCAAAACCCAAACCCAAACCTGTCACCAAAACCCAAACCCAAACCTGTCACAGTCACCAAGACCCAAACCTGTCACAGCCACCAAACCCCAAATCTGTCACAGGCACCAAACCCCAAACCTGTCAGAGCCTCCAGGCACAGTGAGGGCTGAGGATTTTATCCCAGCCATCCTGATCCCTCCCCAGAACTCGGCAGAGAATTGTGACAGGAGCATGAAATCAGAGCGTTCTGGGCAGATTAAGTTGTAAATCAAACCATTTCAGCATCCCCAAACTCCAGATTCTGTGCTGAGGATCCTGCCTTTGCTCTCTTTACCTTTGCAGGTGTTGTGTGCACGTTGCTGGGTTTGTCTTTGCCATCAGTTTTGGGGTCAGTGCTCTGGGCCAAAATGGAATCTCGTTTGTGCCCCACCTTCACCTCCATCCCACTGATCTTTGCATCCAGCTGGGAATGTTCCATCTGTTCAGAGAAAACCACACTGAGGGCTCTGTGGGGAGAGATCCGCGCTCCCAAACCCAGCCTGTGCTCATTTCTGGAATAAAACCATCCCACACTCCCTAACTGCCTCTAAATTACATAGAGGACAACTTAAAAAATGAATTATTTCAAATAGATTCCAAATAAATTCCAAATAAATTTCAAATAGATTCCAAATAAATTCCAAATAGATTCCAAATAGATTCCAAATAAATTCCAAATAAATTTCAAATAGATTTCAAATAGATTCAAAATAGATTCAAAATAGATTCAAAATAGATTCCAAATAAATTCCAAATAAATTCCAAATAAATTCCAAATAAATTCCAAATAAATTCCAAATAAATTCCAAATAAATTCCAGATTCCAAACAGATTCCTGATAAATTCCTGATAAATTCCTGATAAAGTCCATACAAATTCCAAATTTCCAATGCAGGGAGTGGTAAGAAGCAGCTGAGTCTTTTGACAGTGCTCACCCATCCCTCTGAACATGAAACCAGTGCAGGTCAATGAGATCAAAACTCCCAACTGACCTTGACCCTTTCACTCCCTGCTGAACAATTCCCCCAAAATCCCTGCTGAGGGCACCCCAATATTTACCATGTCAGAGAAGGGGCCACTGCAATTCCAAACAGATTTCAAATAAATTTCAAATAAATTCCAAATAAATTTCAAACATATTTCAAACAGATTCCAAATAGATTTCAAATAGATTCCAAATAGATTTCAAATAAATTTCAAATAGATTCCAAACAGATTCCAAACAGATTCCAAATAAATTCCAAATAAATTCCAAATAAATTTCAAATAAATTCCAAATAAATTCCAAATAAATTCCATACAAATTCCATACAAATTCCAAATTTCCAATGCAGGGAGTGGTAAGAAGCAGCTGAGTCTTTCGACAGTGCTCACCCATCCCTCTGAACATGAAACCAGTGCAGGTCAATCAGATCAAAACTCCCAACTGACCCTGACCTTTCCACTCCCTGCTGAACAATTCCCCCAAAATCCCTGCTGAGGGCACCCCAATATTTACCATGTCAGAGAAGGGGCCACTGCAATTCCAAACAGATTTCAAATAAATTTCAAATAAATTCCAAATAAATTTCAAACATATTTCAAACAGATTCCAAATAGATTTCAAATAGATTCCAAATAGATTTCAAATAAATTTCAAATAGATTCCAAACAGATTCCAAACAGATTCCAAATAAATTCCAAATAAATTCCAAATAAATTTCAAATAAATTCCAAATAAATTCCAAATAAATTCCATACAAATTCCATACAAATTCCAAATTTCCAATGCAGGGAGTGGTAAGAAGCAGCTGAGTCTTTCGACAGTGCTCACCCATCCCTCTGAACATGAAACCAGTGCAGGTCAATCAGATCAAAACTCCCAACTGACCCTGACCTTTCCACTCCCTGCTGAACAATTCCCCCAAAATCCCTGCTGAGGGCACCCCAATATTTACCACGTCAGAGAAGGGGCCACTGCACTCCTCAGACACCTCAATGCTTTCAAAGCCAGGCAGCAGCAGAGGGATTTTCTTTTTGGCTTGGCTTAACACAGACCTGCTCAAAAACAAACCAAATAAACGGGATTTTAGATTGATGGGAGAGGGAAAAGTGCAGAAAAACAGCAGCAGCTCACAAGAAAATGATGCAATGAGAAGAGTTTTTTAATTAATGAAGCTGCAAAATTGGGATAAATGAGGCTGTTCCTGGTTCATTGTAATAAATATGATTTGAAATCAGATTTCTAGTGTTTCAAGAGGATCCTGCTAGCAAAGGGTAAAAAGCTGTTTCTAAATGCTAAAATAACTTCAAGAATAAAACCAATTTGTTTCCAGCCACTCCTACATCATCATCAATGTATTTCCAGGAAATAAGCTGCAAAATATTTTAATTTATATGGCTGTTATTACACCAAAGAGTTTGCACAAAGAATCAAATAAATAAGGTGCAAAATCTCTTAAATATTAGAATTTATATGGCATTTATTAAACCAAAGACCTTGCACAAAGAATCAAATAAATAAGGTGCAAAATCTCTCAAATGTTGTAATTTATATGGCCCTTACTACACTAAAGAGCTTGCACAAGGAATCAAATAAATAACCTGCAAAACATTTTAAATATTTTAATTTATGTGGCTCTTATGACACTAAAGAGCTTGCACAAGGAAGCAAATAAACAAGCTCCAAAATCTCTCAAATATTTAAATTTATTTGGTTCTTATTACACCAAAGAGAGCTTGCACAAGGAAGCAAATAAGCTGCAAAATCTCTTAAATATTATAACTTAAATGGCTTTTATTACACTAAAGAGCTTGCACAAGGAATCAAACAAATAAGCTGCAAAATCTCTCAAAAATTATAACTTATATGGCTCTTTTTAAACCAAAGAGCTTGCAGAAGAAATCAAATAAATAACCTGCAAAATATTTTAAATATTTTAAATATTTTAATTTATATGGCTTTTATTAAACCAAAGAGCTTGCACAAGGAACCAAATAAGCTGCAAAATCTCTTAAATATTATAATTTATATGGCTTTTATTACACCAAAGAGCTTGCACAAGGAACCAAATAAGCTGCAAAATCTGTTAAATATTATAATTTATATGGCTTTTATTAAACCAAAGAGGTTGCACAAGGAAGATTAAATAAATAAGCTGCAAAATCTCTTAAATATTATAATTTATATGGTTTTTATTAAACCAAAGGGCTTGCACAAGGAATCAAATAAATAACTTGCAAAATCTCTTAAATATTTTAATTGATATGGTTTTTATTAAACCAAAGAGCTTGCACAAGGAACCAAATAAGCTGCAAAATCTCTCAAATATTATAATTTACATAGCTCTTATTACACCAAAGAGCTTGCACAAGGAAATAAATAAATAAGTTGCAAGACCTCTCAAATATTTTAATTTATATGGCTCTTTTTAAACCAAACAGCTTGCACAAGGAAGTAAATAAATAAGCTGCAAAATATTTTAAATATTATAACTTATATGGCTCTTATTAAACCAAAGATCTTGCACAAGGAATCAAATAAAGTGCAAAACCTCTCAAATATTATATTTTATATGGCTCTTATTACACCAAAGAGCTTGCACAAAGAAGATTAAATAAATAAGCTGCAAAATATTTTAAATATTTTAATTTATATGGCTCTTATTACACCAGAGAGCCTGCACAAGAAATCAAATAAGCTGCAAAATCTCTTAAATATTATAACTTATATGGCTTTTATTAAACCAAAGAGCTTGCATAAGAAACCAAATAAATAACCTGCAAAATATTTTAAATATTATAACTTTTATGGCTCTTATTACATTAAAGAGCTTGCATAAGGAATCAAACAAATAAGGTGCAAAACCTCTCAAATATTTTAATTATTTGGTTCTTGTTACACCAAAGAGAGTTTGCACAAGGAACCAAATAAGCTGCAAAACCTCTTCAATATTATAACTTATATGGCTCTTATTACACTAACGATCTTGCACAAGGAATCAAGCTGCAAAATCTCTCCAATATTTTAATTATTTGGCTCTTGTTACACCGAAGAGCTTGCAAGAGGAACCAAATAAGCTGTAAAATCTCTGAACTATTTTAATTCCCATGACTCTTATTACACCAAAGATCTTGCAGAAGGAAGCAGCCTGGCACAACACAACTGGAGGGCCGTGAATGTGCAGATTGAACCAATCCAAAGTGTTTCTCACTTGAGCTCCTGGGGGTAGCAGAGGGAGGAGGCCTTGGCGAAGGTGCAGTTCCAGAGCTGGGCGCTCTGCTGCCGCAGCTGCTTGCTCCTGTGCTGGAAGCCCAGGCACAGCACGGGGCTGAGCTGCTGCAGGAGCTCAGAGTCACAGGAGCCGGGGCAGTGGCACTGCAGGCACTGCAGGAGCTCTGCCAGCAGCTTCTCCAGCTCAAACAGAACAGAAAAACAGCATTTTAATCAGAATTATCAATTAAAATCAGCAGTGCTTGAATTGTAAGTTTAGTTTCAATTTTAGTGTTACAGTCTGAATAAACAACTTGAGATGATGGGACAACTCTCACATTGTGATGTCACATCACAAAGTCCTGAGTGTGCTCCTCCCCTCCAGAATAAAGAACTGACAAATTAAATCTCTACCCTCATCACACTTTTAATTTGTAAATTTTAATACAGGAGGAATGTGCTCCTCCCCTCTAGAATAATTTACAAATTAAATCCCTACCCTCAAACTTTTAATTTGGATTTTTTAATAGAGAAGGAATGTGCTCCTCCCCTCCAGAATAAAGAATTGACAAATTAAATCTCTACCCTCATCACACTTTTAATTCAGATTTTTTAATACAGGAGGAGTGTGCTCCTCTCTCCTCCAGAATAATTTACAAACTAAATCTCTACCCTCATCAAACTTTTAATTCGGATTTTTTAATAGAGGAGGAAAGGCCAAACTCTGCTCTCCAGAATAAAGAGTTTACAAATTAAATCTCTACCCTCATCACACTCCTGTGTTTTTTAATACAGGAGGAGTGTGCTCCTCCCCTCCAGAATGAAGAATTGACAAATTAAATCTCTACCCTCAAACTTTTAATTCGTATTTTTTAACACAGGAAGAATGTGCTCCTCCCCTCTAGAATAATTTACAAATTAAATCCCTACCCTCAAACTTTTAATTTGGATTTTTTAACACAGGAGGAATGGCCAAACTCTGCTCTCCAGAATAAAAAATTGACAAATTAAATCTCCACCCTCATCACACTTTTAATTCAGATTTTTTAATACAGGAGGAGTGTGCTCCTCTCTCCTCCAGAATAATTTACAAACTAAATCTCTACCCTCATCAAACTTTTAATTCGGATTTTTTAATAGAGGAGGAAAGGCCAAACTCTGCTCTCCAGAATAAAGAGTTTACAAATTAAATCTCTACCCTCATCACACTCCTGTGTTTTTTAATACAGGAGGAGTGTGCTCCTCCCCTCCAGAATGAAGAATTGACAAATTAAATCTCTACCCTCAAACTTTTAATTCGTATTTTTTAACACAGGAAGAATGTGCTCCTCCCCTCTAGAATAATTTACAAATTAAATCCCTACCCTCAAACTTTTAATTTGGATTTTTTAACACAGGAGGAATGGCCAAACTCTGCTCTCCAGAATAAAAAATTGACAAATTAAATCTCCACCCTCATCACACTTTTAATTCAGATTTTTTAATACAGGAGGAGTGTGCTCCTCTCTCCTCCAGAATAATTTACAAACTAAATCTCTACCCTCATCAAACTTTTAATTCGGATTTTTTAATAGAGGAGGAATGGCCAAACTCTGCTCTCCAGAATAAAGAATTGACAAATTAAATCTCTACCCTAAAACTTTTAATTTGTATTTTTTAATAAAGGAGGAATGTGCTCCTCCCCTCTAGAATAATTTACAAATTAAATCCCTACCCTCAAACTTTTAATTTGGATTTTTTAATAGAGAAGGAATGTGCTCCTCCCCTCCAGAATAAAGAATTGACAAATTAAATCCCTACTCTCATCAAACTTTTAATTTGGATTTTTTAACACAGGAGGAATGTGCTCCTCCCCTCCAGAATAAAGAATTTACAACTTAAATCTCTACCCTCAAACTTTTAATTTATATATTTTAATACCGGAGGAGTGTGCTCCTCTCCCCTCCAGAATAATTTACAAATTAAATCCCTACCCTCAAACTTTTAATTTGGATTTTTTAATAGAGAAGGAATGTGCTCCTCCCCTCCAGAATAAAGAATTTACAAATTAAATCTCCACCCTCATCACACTTTTAATTTGGATTTTTCAATACAGGAGGAATGGCCAAACTCTGCTGTCCCACATTTCCCCCAACCCCAGTGATTTCTGTAGCAAATTCACCTTATTGTTGAGGTTGCTGTAGACTTTGGGGACCTCAGGGAGCCTGAAAAAAAAGAAATTAAATTAATTTCTATTTTGCTGTCTCATTTATCCCTAAAAAATGGAACAGGTAATCAATTCCAGCACTGCACACTCATTTTGGGGAGTAACTTAATGGAATCATTCTGTGAAATGAGGATTAAAATTCTGTGAAATTGGGGATTAAACAATTTCCTGATGGAGTTTCCCAGATTGTCCTTTAAATTCCATGGATCCTGATATGCTGAGTTTATGAATGAAAAACTCAGTGGTAATTAGTACAAACTTAAAATTAGAATTTTTTTTTATTATTTAACTTCTAATTGCACTCTTAATGCTCTCCTTAAACACACTGCCCAGGCCCCATAAATAATTGCATTAAAAAGCTGAAATACTTGCATTAAAAAGCTGAAATATTTGCATTAAAAAGCTGAAATATTTGCATTAAAAAGCTGAAATATTTGCATTAAAAAGATGAAATATTTGCATTAAAAAGATGAAATATTTGCATTAAAAAGCTGAAATATTTGCATTAAAAAGATGAAATATTTGCATTAAAAAGCTGAAATATTTGCATTAAAAAGATGAAGTACCACTAAGCAATTCCATAAATGAAATCATTCCATATAAATAAATATAATTCATATAAATGAATAGAATCCATGTAAAGAAATTCCATATAAAGAAATAAATTCCATATAAATATATCCCATATAAATAAATATATCCCATATAAATAAATTTTAAAATTCCATATAAATAAATATATCCCATATAAATAAATTTTAAAATTCCATATAAATAAATATATCCCATATAAATAAATTTTAAAATTCCATATAAATAAATATATCCCATATAAATAAATTTTAAAATTCCATATAAATAAATATATTCCCTATAAATAAACATATCCCATATAAATAAATATCTCCCATATAAATAAATATATTCATCCCATATAAATAAATACATTCCATACCCACAAATCCTTAGGTACAATTATCCAGAAAAATGTGAGGAAACTGCATTTTGTAACTCATTTTATTTTGATTTCCAAGCTGAAGTGGTTCCCAAATTTTTATTTGCTCCCATTTGTCTTACTTTAAAAAAATTCATCCAATTTCTCTTTTTTCAGGAATGAATCTTAATAAAAACAATGCTCAGAAAGAAAAAAAAAGAAATTTAAGGGAAAAATTGCTCAGGAATAAAGCACCAAGCCAAGTTTTTCTCAGAGCTTCCTTCTGCTTAAAAACTTCCAGGATTTGAATGCACATCAAGGAATTCTCATTTATTTCTCAGAAAACTTGATGCAGACTTGTTAGAAAACCAATTTCTATTGATCAGTGCAGGGAGAATCAGGTGGGAACCACATTTTTGAGCCCTGCAGAGTCAACTCTGAAGGGAGAAAAATTTGAAATATGGAGCATTTTGGAAACCCTGCAAACCCTGAGCTCCACCCACCACAAGCCCAGAGTTTTCCCCACCCATCCCTGAAACACTCACGTGGTTTTTTCATAGAACAGAGCCAAAGGTTTGGAGAAAATGGCAAAGGTGGTGCCCAGGAGGGAGGGCAGGGAGATGTGGCTGAGGATGGAGTGAAGAGCAGCCAGCAGGGAAGGAGCCACGGACATCAGGGATTCTGGGGGGCTCTCCTTGGAGCTCAGCTCGTGGAAGGAGTTCAGCAGCAGCAGCAGGAGCTTGAAGAGAGAGGCCAGTTTGCCAAGGGGCTCCTTCTTCTTCTTGGCCCAGTCTGTGGGAGTCTGGGGAGCTGAGATTCAAAGATTTCATTTCAAAAATTTCATTCAAAATCGATTTTTTTTCGTTAAGCAGCGTGGCTGACAAGGAAACAGAACTGGATATTGAGGGTACAGGAGAGGGAGAACTTTGATTCTTAAACTTTATCATTAAATAAACAGTTTAAACACAGGTGGACATTGAGGCTACATGAGAGAACTTTAATTCTTAAATTGTATCATTAAATAAACAGTTTAAACACAGGTGGATATTGAGGCTACAGGAGAGGGAGAACTTTAATTCTCAAATTGTATCATTAAATAGTTTAAATAGAGCTGGACATTGAGGCTACAGGAGAGGCAGAACTTTGATTCTTAAATTTTATCATTAAATAAATAGTTTAAATACAGCTGGATATTGAGGCTACAGGAGAGGCAGAACTTTGATCCCCAAATTATATAATTATATAAATAGTTTAAACACAGGTAGGTATTGAGGCTACAGGAGAGGCAGAACTCTGATTCTTAAATTTTATCATTATAGAAATAGTTTAAACAGAGCTGGACATTGAGGCTACAGAAGAGGGAGAACTTTAATTCTCAAATTGTATCATTAAATAAATATTTTAAACAGCTGGACATTGAGGTTACATGGAGGCAGAACTTTGATTCTCAAATTCTATAATTATATAAATAGTCTAAACAGAGCTGGACACTGAGGCTACATGGTGGCAGAACTTTGATTTTCAAACTGTGTAATTAAATAAATAGTTTAAATAGAGCTGGACATTGAGGCTACAGGACAGAACTTTAATTCTCAAATTTTATCATTAAAAGATATTTTAAACAGAGCTGGATATTGAGGTTACAGGAGAGGCAGAATTTTAATTCTTAAATTTCATCATTAAATAAATAGTTTAAAAACAGCTGAACACTGAGGCTACTTGGAGGGTGAATTTTAATTCTCAAATTTTATCATTAAATAGTTTAAACAGAGCTGGACATTGAGGCTACAGAAGAGGGAGAACTTTAATTCTCAAATTGTATCATTAAATAAATATTTTAAACAGCTGGACATTGAGGTTACATGGAGGCAGAACTTTGATTCTATAAATTTTATAATTATAGAAATAGTGTAATTAAATAAATAGTTTAAATAGAGCTGGACATTGAGGCATTGAGGCTACAGGACAGAACTTTAATTCTCAAATTTTATCATTAAAAAATATTTTAAACAGCTGGACATTGAGGTTACAGGAGAGGCAGAATTTTAATTCTTAAATTTCATCATTAAATAAATAGTTTAAACACAGGTAGATATTGAGGCTACAGGAGAGGCAGAACTTTAATTCTTAAATTTTATCATTAAATAAATATTTTAAACAGCTGGACATTGAGGCTACAGGAGAGAACTTTAATTCTTAAATTTTATCATTAAATAAATAGTTTAAATTCAGGTGGATATTGAGGTTACATGGAGGGAGAATTTTAATTCTTAAATTTTATCATAGAAATAGTTTAAATAGAGCTGGACATTGAGGCTACAGGAGAGAATTTTAATTCTCCAATTTTATAATTAAAAAAACAGTTTAAACAGAGCTGAACACTGAGGTTACATGGAGGCAGAATTTTAATTCTTAAATTGTATCATTAAATAAATAGTTTAAATAGAGCTGGATATTGAGGCTACAGGAGAGGCAGAATTTTAATTCTCAAATTTTATCATTAGAAAATATTTTAAACAGAGCTGGACATTGAGGGTACAGGAGAGGCAGAACTTTGATTCCTAAATTTTATCATTAAATAAATAGTTTAAACACAGGTGGATATTGAGGTTACAGGAGAGGCAGAATTTTAATTCTTAAATTTTATCATTAAATAAACAGCTTAAACAGAGCAGAACATTGAGGCTACATGGAGGCAGAACTTTGATTCCCAAATTATACAATTATATAATTAGTTTAAAAATGGATTTAACAACTTAAAACACGTTTTTAATGAGTAATTTTATCTGATTTCTATTCTTGTTTCTATTTCTGGCTGGTCAGACTCTGTTTTTAAGGTTTTAATGCTACTTGAAAATAAACAATAACCACTGTTCAGATACCAACCAACACAAATTCTAGCACAGTGAACAAGAGGGAAGGAGAAATATAAAAATAAATATATAATTTTTATTAGTTTATTTATTTGGAACTGAAATCTTTATTCTCCTTATCAATATTTCCAACTAAAGGATTTCATTCCTACAGCCCAACACTGCATTTTACCACTTGAACAAATTCCCATCACAGAAAAATTTTAATTACTTTTTTTACTGAATTATGCTTTTTTTGTAAATGATTTCTTCAGCTTTAGCAGTTTTGAGTGGGAATAGGAAACAAAACCAAGAATATTTTCTATACAATGCCCCTTTGTTTTCTGTTCAATTCTAATTTAAACAGAAATTTCAACTCTTGAAGCCCCACACAGAAAGCCCAGAATGGAAGCATTTCCTTACATCTGTTTTTGGGCTGGAATTTGGTCCCATAGGGAGCAAAGTTGATGCAGTCAACCATGACTGACACGAGGGGGGTGAGACCTTCCAGCATGGGCAGCACCTGGGGAGAAACAGAGAGCACAGAACCAGGAATCAATCAGGAAAATCAGGAATCAAGCAGGGGAAACAGGAATCAATCAGGAGAAATTTAAAAAATCAATGAGGAGAAACAGGAATGAATTGGAAAAATCAGAAATCAATCAGGAGAAAGAGAAATCAATCAATCAGGAGAAAGAAATCAATCAATCAGGAGAGACAGGAATCAATCAGGAGAAACTAAAAAATCAATCAGGAGAAACTAAAAAATCAATCAGGAGAAAGAGAAATCAATCAGCAAAATCAGAAATCAATCAGCAGAGACAGGAATCAATCAGGTAAAACAAGAATCAATCAGGAGAAAGAGAAATCAATCAGCAGAAACAGGAATCAATCAGGAGAAACCAAAAAATCAATCAGGAGAAACACAAATCAATCAGGAGAAACTAAAAAATCCATCAGCAGAGACAGAAATCAATCAGCAAAAAGAGAAATCAATCAGCAAAACCAGAAATCAATGAGAAGAAACTAAAAAATCAATCAGCAAAATCAGAAATCGATCAGCAAAACCAGAAATCAATGAGAAGAAACTAAAAAATCAATCAGCAAAATCAGAAATCAATCAGCAAAACCAGAATTCAATGAGAAGAAACTAAAAAAATCAATCAGCACAATCAGAAATCAATCAGCAGAGACTAAAAAAAAAAATCAATCAGGAGAAAGAGAAATCAATCAATCAGGAAAACCAGAAATCAATCAGGACAAACTAAAAACTCAATCAACACAGACAGAAATCAAATCAGCAGAAACAAAAATCAACCCTCAGAAAAGCACCAATGACAGAAAAAAACCCCCATGCTGGGTGTTCAGGACAGCAAAGAGTAATAATAATAATAATAATAATAATAAAAGAATAAAAAATTTCATTTCAAGGTGGATGAAATTATTCTGCAAGACCAGCTCAGACTGATTAAATCTATTTGAAATAGAAATATTTACAGTGCTGAGGCTGAGTTTTCCATTCCAATCATTCAGACATAAATGCAGAGTTCTAAAGCAGCAAAGAGTGAGAGGCAGCTGGGAGCAGGGCTCACTTTTAGGATAAATCAGTAAAATTAAGGTTCAAGGGTCACTGAGTGCTCAAGGACAAAGCCTGGCTGCCAGAAAAGTCATTCCAGGCTCAACAATTAAACTGTCATTAACAATCAAAGCATAATTAATGTTTAGTGCATAGAAAAAATGATCAAAGTTGCTTTTCCCCCCCTTCAATCCATCCAAATTCCCCTAAATAAAGCCAAATTCTGCAAGGAACACGAATATTGGGAGCTGAAAGAAATGTCAATTGAAGTTCACTCAATTATTTCAGTTTGGTTTGGTCAGTAGTTACTGATTTTTGGAAGTGATTTTATCATCAGCAGCATCCAAGGTGAGTTCTAATGATGCAATCCTCTAAATTCCAGATTTTTGAATCCCATTTTTTTGTTTCCTTCATAGTATTTTTCCCAAGTGAACTTTAACATGAAGGATTTTATATCCCAAACCAAACCTCTGAATTCCAGGTTTTGAAATTCCATTTTTTTGTTTCTTTCACAGTATTTTTCCCAATGAGAACTTTAACATGAAGGATTTTATATCCCAAACCAAACCTCTAAATTCCAGGCTTTTAAATCCTATTTTTTTGTTTCTTTCACAGTATTTTTTCCAATGAGAACTTTAGGATGAAGGATTTTATATCCCAAACCAAACCTCTAAATTCCAGGATTTAAATCCCATTTATTTTGTTTCTTTCACAGTATTTTCTCCAATGTGAACTTTAACATGAAGGATTTTACCTCTAAATTACAGGTTTTGAAATTCCATTTTTTTATTTCTTTCACAGTATTTTCTCCAATGAGAACTTTAACATGAAGGATTTTATATCCCAAACCAAACCTCTAAATTCCAGGCTTTTAAATCCTATTTTTTTATTTCTTTCACAGTATGTTTTCCAATGAGAACTTTAACATGAAGGATTTTATATCCCAAACTAAACCTCTAAATTCCAGGTTTTTAAATCCCATTTTTTTTGTTTCTTTCCCAGTATTTTTTCCCCAAATGAACTTTAACATGAAGGATTTTATACCCTAAACTAAACCTCTAAATTCCAGGATTTAAATCCCACTTTTTGTTTTTTTCACAGTATTTTCTCCAATGTGAACTTTAACATCAAGGATTTTACCTCTGAATTCCAGGTTTTTAAATTCCTTTTTTTTTGTTCCTTCCACAGTATTTTTTCCAATGAGAACTTTAAGATGAAGGATTTTACCTTTAAATTCCAGGTTTTTAAATCCTATTTTTTTTGTTTCTTTCACAGTATTTTTTCCCCAAGTGATCTTTAGGCATAAAGGATTTTATATCCCAAACTAAACCTCTAAATTCCAGGTTTTTAAATCCCATTTTTTTGTTCCTTCCACAGTATTTTTTCCCAATATGAACTTCAACATGAAGGATTTTACATCCCAAATTAACATTCATCCCCCTCCCCTTGTGGTGTGGGTTTGGGAACAGGCAATTCTGATCATAAAAAAGCTGATTCTTCAAAATCTTTCTCTTTTCTGCAGCTTTGGAAAGAAAATCCTTAAATTTCAGTGTCCAAGGCTGATGGTTCCATGTTTCTCCTCTTTGATAACTGCAGTGCCTGTGTTTGGGGTATTTATAAACACATCTCACCTGCACAAATCCCATTTACCACCATGATGGCACTCATTAATCATTATTATTAATTAGAAGACAAATCTATAATCTGCTTAACTCTTTGAATATTGAACTCTATAATTATTTTCACCATCTTTAATTTCTCTACCAACTCCTGCCAACAATAAGAATTCTTAAAGCTTTAAAGTCTCACCCAAGCAACTCCACGCTACAAAAATCACTGTATTAAAATTGTAAAATAAATATTAAAACACGTTCTTCTATTTAATTTCAAAGAGATCTGCTAAATGATTTGTTTTATACTCACTACTGGAGTTTCACCTTCTAGCCCAGCTAATATTTTGGCACAAAGCTCTTCACAGCACAGGTTTTCTTCTGCTGTTGCCACCAGAGCAGCGCAGCGAGCGAAAGCTCGGTACAGCTCGGACCAAGAACGCAGCAAGGATTTCAGAGATGGCTTGAACAACAGAGAGAAAAATGGAAAAATATCAGTATCTGTGCACAGAGAAAAACAGGATTTGTGGTTTCTTCTACTGTCAAAACCTAGGGGATTCTTCATAGTTTTAAGTTGGAGGTTTAGGGTTTTTAATCTGTGGTAGCATCGGTAAAGGTTGGACCAGGAGGTCAGCAAGGATTTCAGAGATGGCTTGAACAACACAGAGGAAAACAGAGAGAAAAATAGAAAAATATCAGTATCTGTGCACATAGAAAAACAGGATTTGTGTTTTATTCTTCTGTCAAAACTTAGGGAATTCTTTAGGGGTTTAAGTTGGAGGTTTAGGGTTTTTAATCTGTGGTAGCATCGGTAAAGGTTGGACCATGAGCACAGCAAGGATTTCAGAGATGGCTTGAACAACACAGAGGAAAATAGAAAAAATATCAGGATCTGTGCACAGAGAAAAACATGATTTGTGGTTTCTGCTACTGTCAAAACCTAGGGGATTCTTCAGGGTTTTAAGTTGGAGGTTTAGGGTTTTAAAATCCGTGGTAGCATCGGTGAAGGTCGGACCAAGAACGCAGCAAGGATTTCAGAGATGGCTTGAACAACACAGAGGAAAATAGAGAGAAAAATAGAAAAATATCAGTATCTGTGCACAGAAAAAAACAGGATTTGTGTTTTATTCTTCTGTCAAACATACGGAGTTCTTTAGGGGTTTAAGTTGGAGGTTTAGGGTTTTAAATCTGTGGTAGCATCAGTAAAGGTTGGACCAGGAGCACAGCACGGATTTCAGGGTTGGCTTTAACAAGAGAGAAAAATAGAAAAATATCAGGATCCGAGCACAGAGAAAAACATGATTTGTGGTTTCTTCTTTTGTCAAACCTAGGGAACTGTTCATAGTTTTAAGTTGGAGGTTTAGGGTTTTTAATCTGTGGTAGCATCGGTAAAGGTTGGACCATGAGCACAGCAAGGATTTCAGAGATGGCTTGAACAACACAGAGAAAAACAGAGAGAAAACGTGAAAAGTATCAGTATCTGTGCACAGAGAAAAACAGGATTGATGTTTTCTTCTGTCAAAACCTAGGGAATTGTTTAGAGGCTTAAGTTGGAGGTTTAGGGTTTTAAATCCGTGGTAGCATCGGTAAAGGTTGGACCAGGAGCACAGCAAGGATTTCAGGGTTGGCTTTAACAACACAGAGAAAAATAGAAAAATATCAGGATCCGTGCACAGAGAAAAACAGGATTTATGGTTTCTTCTTTTGTCAAACCTAGGGAATTGTTCATAGTTTTAAGTTGGAGGTTTAGGGTTTTTAATCTGTGGTAGCATCGGTAAAGATCAGACCAAGAATGCAGCAAGGATTTAAAAATTGTCTTTAACAACACAGAGAAAAATAGAAAAATATCAGTATCTGTGCACAGAGAAAAACAGGATTTATGGTTTCTTCTTCTGTCAAACCTAGGGAATTGGAATTGTTCATAGTTTTAAGTTGGAGGTTTAGGGTTTTAAAATCCGTGGTAGCATCGGTGAAGGTCGGACCAAGAACGCAGCAAGGATTTCAGAGAGGCTTGAACAACACAGAGGAAAATAGAGAGAAAAATAGAAAAATATCAGTATCTGTGCACAGAAAAAAACAGGATTTGTGTTTTATTCTTCTGTCGAACATATGGAGTTCTTTAGGGGTTTAAGTTGGAGGTTTAGGGTTTTAAATCCGTGGTGGCAAAGTCAGCTCTGAGAGTTCAGAGGTTTTAAAAAGTTCATGTTGTTTTTAATGGATTTGATGCATTTGGTGTTACCTGGCACAGATTTAATAAAGCCCACAAATAAAGTTGTTTTTAATTCATTTGATGCATTACCTGTGGGAATCCCTGAGTGGGGAAGATGTGGGACACTGGCAGCAGCAGAGCACTGTACACAGCACTGAAGTTGTGCTCCAGGGCATCCCCCTGGTTCACCTCGTTAGTCTGCAATGACAGAAGAGTTTGCTAATTAATGAAGCTGCAAAATTGGGATAAATAAAGCTGCTCCTGGTTCACTGTAATAAATATGGTTTGAAATCAGATATTCTGGTCTTTCAAGAGGATCCTGCCAGTAAAGGGTAAAAAGCTGTTTCTAAATGCTAAAATAACTTCATTCCAAGAATAAAACCAATTTGTTTCCAGCAACTCCTACATCACCATCAATGTATTTCCAGTAAAAAAGCTGCAAAAACTCTTAAATATTATAATGTATATGGCTCTTATTATACTATGATGTCTAAAACTCTGGTCTAATTACACCCTGAACATCCCAATCTGGGATTTATTTTAATTTATTTCCACACCAAGCAAACAAACCCATGGTGTTTCAAAGTTTAAAAGTTTCTGGAGGGAACTTTCCCATGGTTTTTACCAGCAGGATTGTGCCAAGATCTCTGATTTCACTATCCCTTCATGGAATTCCTTAAAAAACCATGAAGAAAAATTCTCAGCACTAAGTTCTTCTGTGGGGTTCTGGGGGTGGAGAAGAGAACCAAAACCCACTGATGAGTTAATGAATGAATTACCTGATTAATCCACTCAGTGAGAGGATTTACAACAAGACTCCACATCCTCCAGAGGTGCTCCTTGTTGCCCAGCTGCTCTGCACTCTGATCCATCACACTCAGCACAGCCTCACTGAAAGCCAGGGCAGACGTGGGCCCAGACAGCACAAAACCCACCAGAGTTTCCAGAATCACAAAGAATCTGGGGAAGGGAATTCCACAGGTTAAGAGATTCTCTTTATTTTCAGGTGAAATTAAAAGAAAATAAAAGAATTTGTGTGGTATTTTCTCAGGTACCTCTCATCTGTCACACAGCTCTCCAAGAGGTTGTTGTGGAAAGGCAGCTGGATGAGGAACAAAGCTGGAGTTCCCTTGGAAGAGAAATTAGTTAATTAATTAATTAATTAATGAAGAGAAATTAGAAGAGGTTAAAACAACACTGATCAAGTGAAATTGCTGCCTCACTTACACAAGTATCTCTGTATTGTATTTATTGTATTTATATGGTGTATTTTTTGTGTTTATTGTATTTATTGTGTTTATATGGTGTATTTTTTGTATTTATTGTGTTTATTGCATTTATACTGTATATTGTACTTACTGTATTTATATTGTATATTGTATTTATTGTATTTACTGTGTTTATTGTATTTATTGTGTTCATTGTATTTATTGCATTTATTGTATATATATTGTATACTGTATTTATTATATTTATTGTATTTATATTTTATATTGTGTTTATATTGTGTTTATTGTATTTATATTGTGTTTATTGTGTTTATATTGTATTTATATTGTTTATTGTATTTATTGTGTTTATTGTGTTTATATTGTATTTATATTGTATATTGTATTTATTGTATTTATTGTGTTTATTGTGTTTATATTGTATTTATTGTGTTTATATTGTGTTTATTGTATTTATATTGTGTTTATTGTATTTATATTGTGTTTATTGTATTTATATTGTGTTTATTGTATTTATTGTATTTATATTGTATTTATTGTATTTATATTGTGTTTGTTGTATTTATATTTTTATTGTATTTATATTGTGTTTATTGTATTTATATTGTGTTTACTGTATTTATATTGTATTTATATTGTGTTTATTGTATTTATATTGTGTTTATTGTATTTATTGTATTTATATTGTATTTATTGTATTTATATTGTATTTATTGTATTTATATTGTATTTATTGTATTCATATTGTGTTTATTGTATTCATATTGTGTTTATTGTATTTATATTGTATTTATTGTGTTTATTGTATTTATATTGTATTTATATTGTGTTTATTGTATTTATATTGTATTTATATTGTGCTTATTGTGTTTATTGCATTTATTATATTTATTGTATTTATATTGTGTTTATTGTATTTATATTGTGTTTATTGTATTTATATTGTGTTTATTGTATTTATATTGTGTTTATTGTATTTATTGTGTTTATTGTATTTATATTGTATTTATTGTATTTATTGTATTTATATTGTGTTTATTGCATTTATTATATTTATTGTATTTATATTGTATACTGTATTTATTACGTTTATTGCATTTATTGCATTTAACTCTGAGCCAGAAATTCACAATGATTAAAAGCTGCCCAAAATTCTCAATTCTAACACTTCAACATCAAAATAAAAGGGAAAACTGGAAACTGGAAGCTGTTCCCATGGGGATCCTGGGATTTGCTCATTTCCAGGCTGCAGCAGGAGATGTTTTGGTCAAATTCTGTCCAAATCTCTCACAAATATTCCAGGTTTGCTGATGCTGAGAGTATTTAACAAAATGTATTTAATATCTGCCAATTAAAACCTCAGCCTTGCTGCTCCTCTCCAAACAAAAATCCTCAAAATTCAGCACCTTTTCAGCTTTTTTCCAGATTTTTGTGATTATTTTCTAAGTATTTTATGATCTGTTCCTCCCTTCTGATGCAGCACGCAGAAAATGATCTCCACTAATGAATACCAGCCCTTTTTCTGCAGTGATTTCACTAATTAGAGACTGTTTAATCACTCCTCAGAAGTGAGGCCTGCAAATAAAGCCTGCACTCTGCAACACGAAATAATTTGATTTTCCAATACCTTTTTCTTAGCATTAATGAAGTTCCAGAGTTAATTAAGACTTACATTTAAAAGATCCATATCAGCAACCTGATAAGCTGGGGATCCCAAAACTTTTGGAGGCAGCTCCTTGACAGTGATATCAATGAGGGACTGAGGAGGGAAAAAAAGAGAAAAAAAATGCATTTAAATAGAAATTAATTGATATTTTGTAATTTAAATATTAATTTTACCAGGGTTCAAATACAAATAAAATTTTAAAAAATAGAAATAAAAGCAAAATTGAAACTATTTCCCTTCAGTAAATAAAAGAAATTAAGATTTCATCAAGAAGGTCTCCATAAGTTTTTTGTAGCCAGCTCCTTGACAATGATATCAATGAGGGACTGAGGAAGGAAAAAAAAAGATAAAAAAATACATTTAAATAGAAATTAATTGATATTTTGTAATTAAAATTTAAATATTAATTTTTACGAGGGTTCAAATAAAAATAAAATTTAAAAAAATAGAAATAAAAGCAAAATTGAAGCTATTTCCCTTCAGTAAATAAAAGAAATAAGGATTTCATCAAGAAGGTCTCCATAAGTTTTTTGTAGCCAGCTCCTTGACAGTGATATCAATGAGGGACTGAGGAGGGAAAAAAGAGAAAAAAAATACATTTAAATAGAAATTAATTGATATTTTATAATTTAAATATTAATTTTACGAAGGTTCAAATAAAAATAAAATTTTAAAAAAATAGAAATAAAAGCAAAATTGAAGCTATTTCCCTTCAGTAAATAAAAGAAATTAAGATTTCATCAAGAAGGTCTCCAGAGGTTTTTTTGCAGCCAATTCTGCTGCTAAATCTGAAAAAGTTTTTCCAGAAAAACTCACCAGGATTTTCTGCACAGGGAGAGAATTGGATCTCACAATGTTTTTTAAAGCCTGGAGTAACATGGTCAGTATTTCTGAGCCTTGTTTTTCTTTCTTATTTCCTGCAATAAAGAACATTTCCAGTCAGAGCACAATAAAGAATCACTCTGAGCATCATTCCAACTTGGAGTGCAAAACCAAAGGAATTCTGTGTGGATTTGTAAAAATTCATCCAATACCTCAGGGATTCAGGCATCAATTCTGTTCACAACATAACTAAAATGTTGAAGTTTAAATAAAAACCTTCAGGTTTAATCAGGAAATGGAAATATCTTTGTTTCATGAAAGGAGTTGAATTTTGAGATATGAAAGTTGTGGAATTTTGTGTTCATCCAAAGAATATTTTCTGCTAGATTTTCAGTATCAAAGTTTGTATTATTAAGAATAAATGACATTTTTAAAATTGGAAACAACTTTTATCCACCTGCAGACACTACAATTTACTATGGAACAGAATTTCAATGAGGAAAAAAAGGCACAAGAGTCAAAAATTTTAATTGTTGTCTCCATTTCTCAATACTAAATTGGTTTTTCTTCTGAAATCACTCTAAAATAAAACAAAATCATTGATTCAGACTAAACCCAAGCAATGAAGCATCAACAATTTATTGTCCAGTTTAAAAAAATCCACCTCTGGCAGGTGAGCAACGCTAAACTCAAGAATAATGACATTTCTTACCTGCTTCAATTGCTGTTTTTACAAATCCATTGATGTCCTTCCAGATGACATTCAGCAAACAATCTGCAAGGTAACAGTGGTTTTATTCTTGACAGAAATACATTACATATTAGAAAAATATTGTAAGATTCTATATTGTAAATATGTTCAATTATATACATATAATATAGAAAATATATTAAAATGTTCAATTATATACATGTAATAAATACTTTATAAAATGTTCACCAGTACATATAATATAGAAAATAATTTTATAAAAATGGCTTCAACTACATTAATTATATAAAATATATTAAAATGTTCAATTATATACATATAATATAAAAAATATTCTATAAATGTCTGAACTATATACATATAATATATAGAATATTTTATTAAAATGTTCAACCTATATACATATATAAAATATATTAAAATGTTCAACATATTACATATATATAGAAATATTTTATAAAAATGTTTCAATTATATACATATATAAAAATATTTATAAGTGCTTCAACTATGACATTAATATATAAAATATTTTTATAAATGTTTAACTATACATATATAACAATATTTTATAAAAAATGCTCAACTATGTACATATAGTATAGAAAATATTTTATAAAATGTTCAAACTAATATAATATATAAAATATATTAAAATGTTCAAATATTACATGCTAATATAGAACAATATTTATTAAAATGTTCAACTTATATACATATAATATATAAAATATATAAAATGTTCAATTATATACATATAATATAGAAAAGTATTTTATAAATGTTGAACTATATGCTACATATATTAAATATTATAAATTGTTCAACTATATACATATAATATTAAAATCTATTAAAATGTTCATTAGATACATATAATATAGAAAATTATTTTTATTAAAATGTTCAACTAATACATATGAATATATTAAATTTTAAAATATTTAATATATATGTATATCAGTGAACATTTATTAAAATATGCTTCAACTAGATACATATAATATATAAAATATTATAAATGTTCAACGTATATACATATATTAAATATTCTATAAATGCTTCTATATAAATATATAAAATATCTTATAAATGGTTCAACTATACATATAATATAGAAATATTTATTTAAAAATGTTCAATTATATACATATTAATATAGAAAGTATTTTATAAAATGTTCAACTATATACATATATAAAATATATTTTTTAAATGTTCAACTATATACATATTATATATTTCTATAAATATATTTTATCTATATACATATATAAATATATAATATTTTTATATATAAAAATATAAAACTGCAGCTAAAACCCACATTGTGTTAAAGCACAGATTGTGATTTAAGCCAAAATTCAAATTTCAACCCAAGTCAGACCAGTTTTATTTCATTTAACACCAAGATATCACACAAAATGCTGATTTTTTTTTAATGTTTCCCTCACCCACTTGATTTCTCAGGGAATATTTCAATTTTCTCCCTGAATTCTTACCAGGAACTTCTTTTCCAACTGCAATAAATCCATCCTGAACAGCATTGATCAGAGTGCTGGCATGCTTGCAAAAAAAAGAAGGGCTACTGATCAGTGGGAACTGGAGAGGCTCTACAAGAACAAGAGAACACAGTCCATGAATCTGTTACTGAGCAGATCCCTGGGAAAAGAAACCTTTAAAATCATCAAGAATTTGTAAATCTTAAAAACAATCCAAGTATTTGTAAATCTTAAAATAATCAAGTATTTTTCAGTATGAAAATAATCAAATATTTGTCAATCTTAAAAATTATAAAGTATTTATAAAACATTGAAAATAATCAAGTATTTGTAAATCTTGAAAATAATCAAGTATTTGTAAGCTTTAAAAATAATCAAGTATTTGTAAGCTTTAAAAATAATTATTTGTAAATCTTAAAAATAATCAAATATTTGTAGATCTTAAAAATAATCAAATATTTGAAGGCATTAAAAATAATCAAGTATCTGCAAATCTTAAATCAAGTATTTGTAAATCTTAAAAATAATTATGTGTAAATCTTAAAAATAATTATTTGAAAATCTTAAGAAGAATCAAGTATTTGCAAGCTTTAAAAAATAATCAAGTATTTGTAAATCTTCAAAATAATCAAGTATTTGTAAATCTTAAAATAATCAAGTATTTGTAAGCATTAAAAATAATCAAGTATTTGTGTATTTACAGCATTTAACAGAAAAATATTTTAAAGATGAGACAACAGTTTTAAATGTTTAAATCATTTCAATCCAACAGATAAAATTTGAGATTTCTCAACTATATTTTTAAAAAATAAACATCTAAAACTCACACCTAAACCAAGCATGAGTCTTTAATAGAAAAAAATCTTAAAATTACATCGGTTTTAAATGTTTAAACCATTTTAAAATTAATAAAATTTGATAGATAAAATTTGGAATTATTCTAATATATTAAAAAATATATATAAAAAATATATAAAACTCATACCTAAACTAAGCACAAGTTTTTAATAGAAAAAAAATCTTAAAATTACATCAGTTTTAAATGTTTAAACCATTTTAAAATCAATAAAATTTGCTAGATAAAATTTGAAATTATGCTATTAAAAAAATACTAAAAATATATAAAAAATATATAAAACTCATACCTAAACCAAACACGAGTTTTTAATGGAAAAACATCTTAAAAATGACAAGTTTTAAATGCTTGAATAATTTCATCCCAACAGATAAAATTTGAGATTTCTCAACTATATTTTTAAAAAATAAACATCTAAAACTCACACCTAAACCAAGCAAGAGTTTTTAATAGAAAAAAAATCTTAAAATCACATCAGTTTTAAATGTTTAAACCATTTTAAAATCAATAAAATTTGCTAGATAAAATTTGAGATTATGCTAATATATTTAAAAAACCTAAAAAAATATTAAAAAATATATTCAAAAATATTTTTAAAAATATAAAAAAATATAAAACTCATACCTAAACTAAGCACGAGTTTGTTCTGCTTAGCAAAATCCACAACTTGAGGTCCCAGGAGGAAGTGCAGCAGCATTTCAATGCCCAGCAGTTGGATGGAAGGGAACAGCACCACCCCTGCAGTGCTGCAGTTCAGCCCCAGCCTGGGCGTGCCCGGGCTCACAAATGGGAAAGCACCTGAGGGAGGGGACAGAAATCAGTGCCACATTCCAAGAAAAAAAACCCCAAATCCCCCTGGAAAAGGAGGAATCATTGAGTGGTGCCCAGTGAAAAGCATCTCTGACAGACAGGGATCTCAGATAAATGGGTTTGGAGATATCTGTATTTTTCCAAGTATAAATTTCTGCCCTCAAAATTGCAAATTCTGGGACACCAAACTTGATTTTGGTCACATAAATCTCCGTGGGAGCTGTGGTTACACTGAAATTCGTTGTGTGGATCTGCTGCTACAAAGGTTTCCATTGGAGATTGTCACCTGGAGCACAAATTTAAGAGGATTGGCAAAGCATTTTGATCCACTCAGTTGTGATCTCACAGGAGTGAGATGAGCTTCTGAAGAACTTTTAAGGGATTTTAAGAAGGGGACACAGGAAACTCCCCAAATCCATGAAATCCCTGAGGCTCCTCATTCCAGCAGAACTGGCACAAGCCATAGATTCCCTTCCATGAAGGGGAAAAAAAGCAGGAATCCTTTATTGGATATTGAGATATGAAGCTCAAATAGATGTGGTTCCACACGTGGTTGAAGTATTAAAATTCTTGATGGATCATCAAAAACTGGGTAGGTTTAGATGGGATATTGTCACCTGGAGCACAAATTTAAGAGGATTGGCAAAGCATTTTGATCCACTCAGTTGTGATCTCACAGGAGTGAGATGAACTTTTGAAAAACTTTTAAGGGATTTTAAGAAGGGGACACAGGAAACTCCCCAAATCCATGAAATCCCTGAGGCTCCTCATTCCAGCAGAACAGAATGGCACAAGCCATGGATTCCCTTCCACGAAGGGGAAAAAAGCTGGAGTTCTTTTAGAGATAAAGCTCAAATAGATGTGGTTTCACACGTGGTTGAAGTATTAAAATTCTTGACAGATCATCAAAAACTGAGTAGTTTTAGATGGGATTTTGGGAAGGAATTCCTGGCTGGGATGGAATTCCCATCCCTGGAAGTGTCCCAGGCCAGGCTGGAGCACCCTGGGATAGTGGAAGGTGCCCCTGGATGAGCTTTAAGGTTTTTTGACCTTTCCACCCCAAACCATTCCCAGATTTTTTACTCTTCAGGCAGAAAGTAAAAATTCTACAGAAATAAAAAGGGCACACATAAACAGCAGATAAATGAAAAAATAAATCCCAATCCAAAGCTCCCTTGCAACAGAAAACACAACTCAGGACACCAAAACTGCTCCTCAAACTGTGATCGGCACAACTCTTTAAACTTTAAATCTATATTAATATCAATAAATTACGTATATATATTAATTTCAATAAATAATGACTGCAACAGCCTCACTTTACCCAACATAAATCCTGACCTCTGAGCCTTGCAGTGACCATGCAGAACAAAATCACTGCTTTCCATGATAATAATTATAAATGAAAAAGGATCAAATATGATAAACAGGTGAGTCTGTGCAGCTGAAATGCAGCTGGAAGCTCCAGCAGGTGGATGTTTCAGTACCTGATTTCTGCCCAGGGGTTGCAGCGCCCAGGCTGGGGTTGTTGGGCCGTGAGGGAGTTCCTGGGAAAGCAGCAGCAGGATCCACACTCAGGGTGCTCTGGATTAATGGGACACAGACCTGCAAAGGGATCCCAGCTCAGGAAAAACAGCTACAGCACAGGCAAGCCAGAAAAACCACACATCTATTAAAATATCACAGGCTGGGCTGCTCACAAATCACAGCTCTGGGTACTTCTAATGGATTAGAAATGTTTAATTAATCAGACCTTCCTCATAGGGGCAATACAGTTGGATCATGCTAAGAGAATACTTTTCCCTCCTTTACTCCCATCTTGAAGATTCATTTGATGAAATCCAGGGGTTGAATAGCAACAGGTCCATTCCATTTAACTGTGACCAGAAATTAAACACTTGCATCATTTTTCTCTCAATCTTCCTAAATATTTATGGTTTTTTTCCTTAGTTTTCCCATGGCAGCCTTTTCCAAGCCCACACTTTCTTATTGAAAGGACAGAACAGCCCTTATTTAACATATTTATAATCCCTGCCTGCACTCAGGGGGGGTTTTCATGCTCACAGGACATTCCCAAAGGCTCTCCAATATTTTGGGGCTGTGAGTCCCAAATATTCCTTCTGTACAATCTGTGAATCACACACAAGGACAAATTGGTTCCTTGAGGGAGTTTGGTTTCAGTCACAAACCAGAGAGGGATGAAGCAGGAATATTCTGCAGGAATATTCTGCTGGGATGATTTTTGCTGGGATGATTTTTCAGGAATTAATTTGCAGGGATGATTCTGCAGGGATGATTCTGCAGGGATTAATTTGCAGGGATGATTCTGCAGGAATGATTTTTCAGGGATTAATTTGCAGGGATGATTTTGCTGGGATGATTCTGCTGGGATGATTTTGCTGGGATGATTTTGCTGGGATGATTTTGCTGGGATGATTTTGCAGGAACTCAGAGGGGCCTGAGCTGCACCCCCCAGGCAGGCTGAGGGATCAGGATTTTTGTCACCTGAGTTACCTGTTCAAAGTTTGAGGGCAGGTGAGGTCCCAGCCTCATCAGCAAATACCACCACACCTCCAGCTTGGTCAGAGCCAGGGCCTCTGTCCTCACGTGGATGGAGCTCAGGGGCTGCATCAGCAATTTCAGCCTCTTTGCACTGCACAGGATGTCTGGGAGATCAAAAAGGTGCATTTTAAACAATATAAATAATTAAATCACATTAAAACAAAATTTCATTGAACTATTATGCTTTTTCCTAATCTATTTTAGCCTTAAAAATTCAATTAATGGTAATTTGCAGAACTCAAACACACCAACCTTTCAGACTGCCTCGCTGCTCTAATTATCTAATTCTAGATTAATAATTCTCTAGAAAAATCAAACGTTTCTTTTTAATATCAAGGGTGAAATTGAATTTTCTGAATTCCAACCTGACCCTGCTGGAGCAGGGAAGCTGGACCCAACCTGACCCATTTTGGGGCTCTGTGACAAACAGAAGAAATTCCCTCTTGCTTTCTGTGTTAGCTCCCTCTCTGCTCCAGGAAAAGGAAAATCACTTTTCCTTTCAGAACACAGAGAAGCAAAATCAAGGTAAAAAATTCTTTATTTTGACATAGGGTAGACTAAAAACTTGTCCACATTTAGGTTACACCTTTAAAACGACTTTTTTCAACACCTCTGGAATCCCAAAGTGCTGCCCTTCTCCAGTTAATCCACACCACCCAAAATAAAACACACAGAATGTTTCATTCTCTATTTCATTGCTGTTTGGATCAATTAAAGCATTACAAAACATGATTTTACTGATTTTATTCTATTTCTAGCAATCTCAGAAGGAAAATTAAGGTAGAACAAATAATCAAACTATCACCTTAAAAAGGAAACAAAACAAGAAAAAAACAAAACCAACAAAGAAACCCAAAGACTTGAATTTTATCTGTTTATACACCCCACCATTATGTGGATATCCAGTGGTACCTTACCTTAAAAAGGAAAGAAAACAAGAAAAAAACAAAACCAACAAAGAAACCCAAAAACCTGAATTTTATCTGTTTATACACCCCACCATTATGTGGATATCCAGTGGTACCTATCACTAACAGGATATTTTTTTTCCAGTAATGTTTTGAAGTAGGCAGAACAATTCAGGGTAATTTTTTTTTTAAATTCACCTGGATTTAGAGCAAAGTTATCAATGAGGCTCTTCCATGCAATGAAGGCAATTTTCTTCACCACTGGGGAGCCGCTGCGGAAGCCCAGCTCCTCCAGCTGCAGCAGGGAGTTGATGAAGCTGCCACTCCTGTGCAGGGTCTGAGGGGGAAGAAATTCAGAATTCAGAGATTTCTCCTGTGAAAATCCCCTTTTCTGAAGATTTTTGATTGCTTTTCTGCTTACCTTCCCAAGCAATCTGACAAAGAGGGGCCACAGTTTCAGCACGAAGGTTTCGTTTTTCGTAGAGAACAATTTCTGAAGGTTGGAAATTAATTTCTGCAGAGAGAAAAAAAACAGAATTTCTACAAGAAATAGGCTTAAAATATTTTAAAAACTGTGTCTGGAGACACAGCCAATTGTGGAATTTTGGAATTGTGCTGTTGCTACATCAGAAGGATTTCATTCTGTCCCACACAGCATTTGCTACCGCCTGATTCTCTTCTTAGTTGAAATTTATGGTTGTTATTCTGCCCGTGGCAATCAAAACATCAAAATCCATTTCCTTCAATACTTTAATCTTTTAAGGTCAAAACACACCCTGACCCCAAACACCACCTTTGTTTGTTTAGGTTTTTTTGGGGTTTTTTTTTTCAGCAGGGAATAAGGCAAAATAAATAAGGCAAAATAAATAAGGCAAAATAAATAAGGCAAATGAGCCCAGTTCTGGAAGTGAAGGGGAATATGGAAAACTTCACCGAAAACACCAAGGGGCTGCTGCTGGAGAGGATGGGGAATCCTAAAGGACATGGGAAATGCTGAGCATCCTTCTCAGGATGGGAAATCTTAAAGGATATGGGAGATGCTGAGTATCCTTTTAAAGATGGGGAATCTTAAAGGATATGGGAAATGCTGAGCATCCTTCTCAGGATGGGGATCTTAAAGGACAGGGAAAATGCTGAGCATCCTTTTAAGGATGGGGAATCGTCATGGACATGGAAAAAGCTGAATGTATCCCTTTCAGGATGGGGAATCTCAAAGGATATGGAAAATGCTGAGCATCCTTCTCAAGATGGGGAATCTCAAAGGACATGGAAAATGCTGAGTATCCTTTTGAGGATGGGAATCTTAAAGGAGATGGAAAATGCTGAGGATCCTTCTCAGAATGGGGAATCAAAGGACATGGAAAATGCTGAGTATCCTTTTCAGGATGGGAATCTTAAAGGAGATGGAAAATGCTGAGGATCCTTCTCAGGATGGAGAATCTTAAAGGACATGGAAAAAGCTGAGTGTATCCCTTTCAGGATGGGGAATCTTCATGGACATGGAAAATGCTGACCATCCTTTTCAGGATGGGGAATCTTAAAGGAATGGAAAATGCTGTGATCCTTCTCAGGATGGGGAATCTTAAAGGACATGGAAAAAGCTGAGTGTATCCTTCTCAGGATGGGGAATCTTCATGGACGTGGGAAACACTGAGCATCCTTTTCAGGATGGGGAATCTTAAAGGAATGGAAAATGCTGAGCATCCTTTGCTTTCCTGCACTCTCAGCCTCCAAATTCTGTCTTCCATTTGTTGCTGGGCACTTTTTTGCAGTGGTCCTTATATTTACACTTCCATTCCTTTTTTTCCATTAAAACCACTGCCATCAAGCTGCTGTCAATGCACAGGATATCAAATTAATGCCCCCAGTCCCCCCCAATCCCTCCTGCTGAGCAAAGGCCCAGCAGTGCCACTCACTGTGGTCATCAGGTGCTCGGTGACAGCTGCCACCTCCTGCTGCTTCTGCAGGAGCAGTGGCATTCCCATCTCCAGGGCAGTGGCACCTCTGAGCTGCACTTTGTGGGCTGAGTGGACAACCATGGGGATGATCAGCTTTGCCCACCTCACAGCCTCTTCTCCCATCTGGCTTGGAGTTTGTTCCATTAAGCTGGATCCCAAAAAAAACCCAATAAAAACAGGGATTAGAGATGTCCAACACACTGCTCAGGCACTCTAATTATCTTTGTATCATCAATAAATGCTCTAATTAATCTGTGATTTATAGGAAACCATTCCACACTTTTCAATCAATTGCAATTTGAGGTTTTATGAAAAACTGCAAAGCTCAGGTGTTATTTCAGATAAACCTCTCCAAAAGCACAAGAGGCTGAGCTTAGAGCTGCCTTTTCTGTTTGATCCCAACAATTTGGGCAGAGACAGGAATTCACAATGCCCAAGGAAAAACTGCACAGGAACCATCGCTGGCAGCTCCCAGGCAGCTCCCACACAGCTGGAACAGCTGACAGCAGCTTTTGGGAAAATCCCAAGCCAGGTTTGCACAGACTCCATCAACTCTGGCCTGCTCAGAGCTCTGATTTTATCCTCCTATTCCCCAGCTGCTGGAGCACACCACGACAAAATTCCACATGTTTACACCATCCCACACACACCAAAAAACATGCAGAAATTGGAATATCTGGAATTTATCCATACTAGAGTGTGACTAGAAATCCTGGAATTTTGTCAAGTCCCCCTTTTCCCCAGGAAAGTCAAATCCCCATCCCTATGTGGGTGAATTTATGTACTTTATGGAGAATTTGCTGTACTAAGGAAAAGTTCTGCCTTTCAAGTCATTTTATTAAAAGCAGTGGAATTTTTAAAAGGACAGTTTAAAACAACTATTTCACTTTCAAATCAATTTGCAGTTCAAACCAGATGCCAAAAGTTTAAAAGATTATTTAAAAAAGGGTAAAGACACAAGCTAAATTTATTTACTGATATGGAAATTAAATTAACACTGAGTAAAGATAAATTTCAATATTCTAGTTCCGCTGCCCAAAACAATGCACTCCCAGTGATGGTCCTGAAAAGTCACCTTTGGAATTCAACAGGAATCTCAACAGTGTGACAGGAAACATTGCACTAAAATGTGGTGCTAAGAGGATATTTTTAATTAAGATATTTTTAAATAAACCACCAAATAATGGCAGAGAATTTCTCAAGCAGGCAGGTGCTGGAAACAAAATGTAAGAACATGACTTGGGAAGTGAGAGCTGGGAAATAATTGCTAAAAAGCCATTCCAAATGAAAGCAATGCACAATTTGTGCATCAGAATGATTATATTATTATTAATGATATATTATTATTATTATTATTATTATTACACACAAAACAAGCGGTGCACAGTGCAGCTGCTCCCAGGCACTGCCCAGCAGCTCCCAATTCCTCATTCCCTGGAATATCCCCTGGCCAGTTGGGATCAGCTGGCCCAGCTGTGTCCCCTCCCAGTGTCCCCAGGGAGGGGTGAGAAGCTGCCAAGTCCTTGACTTGGAGCAAACACAGCTCAGCAAGGACTAAAACAGCCCTGAGTTATCAATGTTATTCCCATCCCAAATCCAAGGCACAGCACTCAGCAATCACCTCTAGCCCAGTCAAAGCCAGGCCAACACTGCAGGAAAATATTCCTTAACATAACAAACAACTCAAGGAACAAGAAAGTTTTTTTTCTTTAGTGTATTTAGTGCCACCAAGGTTTTGTATGAAGAGTTTTCCCCTCAGATGAAGGATGGCAAGTGAATATTGCAGAGCACTCACCGGATAATGACATTAAGTGCTTCATATTCAACCACAACAGACTGAACTTCTCCTTTGGTCAGGATTGTTTCCAGGGTAGAGAGAATATTGGACACCTGGGGAAAAAGAAAACAGCAGAGTGAGCACCCAGATGCAAATAATTCCATGAGGAGCTGGAATTAGGACATTTCATTTTCCAGGGCTGTGTTTGGATTATGCCAGGTTTGGTTTTAAACTGGAATATTCACAACCTTTCTCCTCTGGGCTGCTTCCCTGCTTTCTAACAGAATTGGGATATTCCATTTTCCAGGACTGTGTTTGGATTACTCCAAGTCTCACTTTAAACTGGAATATTCATAACCTTTCTCCTCTGTGCAGTTTCCCTGCTTTCTAACAGAATTAGGACATTCCATTTTCCAGGACTGTGTTTGGATTACTCCAAGTCTCACTTTAAACTGGAATATTCATAACCCTTCTCCTCTGTGCAGCTTCCCTGCTTTCTAACAGAATTGGGATATTCCATTTTCCAGGACTCTGGATTATGCCAGGTTTGGTTTTAAACTGGAATATTCACAACCTTTCTCCTCTGTGCAGTTTCACTGCTTTCTAACAGAATTGGGATATTTAATTTTCCAGGATGTGTTTGGATTACACCAGGTTTGGTTTTAAACTGGAATATTCACAACCTTTGTCCTCTGGGCTGCTTTCTAACGGAACTGCTCATATTGCATCATCCCCCTCAAAGAAAGCAAGAACTTCTGGCTCAGTTTTTTCAAGAACTGACACTTGGCTGTGAGATTTGATGGGAAATACCCTTCAGATCCAAAAGCTACTGAGAGGAGAGTGACCAAGAGTTTGCCTTGGCCACCAAAATGAAAAGTGAAGAAAATCAGCTGCTTTTGAGCAACTCCTGAAGCCTCTGCTCTGTGAGAAACGAGACCACAAAATGAAAAATGAAGAAACTCAGCCCATTTTGAACAACTTCTGAAGCCTCCTCTCTGTGAGAAACGAGGCCACCCAAAAGGAAAGTGCAGGAACTCACCTCCTTTTTAACAATTTCTGGAGGAAATGCCTGCTTAGAGATGACCCAAAGTGCCCGAGTGCGAGTGTTTTTGTCGGAGGATTTCAGAGCCACGCCGTTCACTGCTGCCAGCAGCTCCTGGATTTCAGAGGCTGAAAGCACAACACACAAACCCTCAAAATCCTGAACAACACATTCCAGGTCATTCTGCTCACTTAACGTTGCCCAGGATCCATTCAGCTGCAAGTCCCAATGATTTATTGTTTTAAATGTTACTTTGGAGCAGTTTCTCTCCCAGTGGAATAGCTCAAAAAGCTGAGAATGTATTAATATATCAATATTAATCATGCAGTGCATCTGTATTACCTTTATAAGAATCCATAAAATTAGAAGACAGTTTTAGTTAAAGACACCTGAGGTAAAGATTAAGTATTTATTTATTCAGAATTTCTTGGATTTCATGTGAATTTAGCAGCACTTTGCTCAATCTCACTGCTAAATTGAAATAAATAAATATATTCTAGGATGCACAAGAGGCTTTATTATTAAAGGTGGTAAAACTGCAGCTCATCACATACAAATTAATAAGGTTAATACAGGATTTATATCCCACTAGGAACACAGATGGAAAAAGCACATGTTCCTTTAAAATTTAAGAGGGTGATCAACCTGATTTACAGCAAATTTGCACTTTGGTGGGTGAGTGACCTCACAATCAGAGAAATGAAAGGACAAATTCACTCCTGTGCCCCAACCCAAAGGTTCAGGAGCTGCTTGTCCTCCCTCCCTCCCTCCCCATTGTTTGCAGGGCTTTGTGATTTCTGGAGCCTGACATTCTCTACCAAAACTGTCATTTATCAACTAATTAGCAAAAATGAGTTATGGGAGGGAGGGAGGGAAGAAAGGCACCACATTATTAGAAATGCCTCATTCTCACAGGGAATCAGAGGAAACTGAAGACACTGAAAAAAATTGAGGAGAAGAACCAAAAGAACCAATTTCAAACCTCCCTGCCCTGTTACCAAAACCTTGTGGTTTTACCAAAGCCTCGAGTTTTTAGCAACAAAACCTTTTGTGAAAGGGATTTAGGACCTTTTAAGAATGCAGGTCATAAGATTTTGGATTACTTTAGATTAATTTGAAATATTTGGGGCTGCACTGGATGACCTTTAATGGTCTCTTCCAACACAAACCACTCCATGGTTTGATGGAACACAGAAACCTCCAAATAAAAGCTGGAAATCATGGAAAACCATGGAAAAGCACTACTGAGCACCCCCAAATCCTACAAATGGGCTCTTCACTCTTTTCCCACATGAGTATTTCTTTCTGATCACTAATTCCACACGGCTAATTACTGTACTAATTGCTACCAAAGCATTTAATGAAACCAGAAGTTAAAAAAAACCCCAGAATTCGTGTAACAGCTTTGAAAAATGATCACCATCATTTGTGTGCAAGATGTAATGAATGGACTGATCACACTGCTCATGTTAAAGATAAAACCTGATCAAAATGAAAATAAATGCTAAGAAAAACATAAAGAAAGAGCTCTGATGTGTAGATTTACACTCACAGTTGCTTTGCTTACCAGGTAATTCAGCTGTGTTGTTTGAATTAAAAGTGCAGAATCCCAAGGCCTGCAATGCTGCATTACTGAGCTCCAAGTTTGGACTGGAAATGTGTGCCTGGGAAAAAAAAAACAAACCCAAACCCACAGAAACTCAGGTTAGAAAAGTAACAGAGAATTATTGAGTTTATTGTCTGGACACAAACACTGCTGGGGAACTGACAAAAGCAAATATTTGCTGAAAAATGCACCCGTGTTGGAAACTCTCCCTGAATTCCATCCACACCAAAGCAAGAAAACAATCTGAGGTGCTGGAGGTATTTTTGCTCTCTGTAATTCACACATCTTTAATGAAATAAATACTAAACATCTCAAGGCCTTTATTCCATGTATGTTATGTTCTCCCCCTTGCCTCTCCAATTGTTTTTAAGCCTCTAAAACAGAAGGAAATACGGCTAAGAACAATCTTCACATGAATCCTTCAACAACCTTGACCTTTACTGCATATTCTGAATTGTGAAGTGTTTCTAAGGCAGCCACAACACTCTATCTCCTCTGGCTGGAAGATTAGATTTGACTGCAAAATTGCCTGAACACACCCAGGACCCTGCAGTTTTATTCTTTTCTGCAGTAATTCCTCACCCCATGGAAGATTTAGTTTGCAAAAAGAAAACCCTTCCTGCATTTTATTCTTTTCTGCAGTAATTCCTCACCACATGGAAGATCAATTTTGCCAAAAAAATCCTTCCCTGCTCTGTCATTACCCAGCATTTTTATTCTTTTCTGCAGTAATTCCTCAGCCCACGAAGATCTATCTTGCAAAAAAATCCCTTCCTGCATTTTATTGTTTTCTGCAGTAATTCCTCACCACATGGAAGGTCTGTTTTGCAAAAAAATCCCCTCCTGCTCTGTCACTACCCTGCATTTTTATTCTTTTTTGCAGTAATTCCTTACCCCATGGAAGATTTATTTTGAAAAAAAATCCCTTCCTGCATTTTATTCTTTTCTGCAGTAATTCCTCACCAGATGGAAGATCAATTTTGCCAAAAAATCCCCTCCTGCTCTGTCAATACCCTGCATTTTTGTTCTTTTCTGCAGTAATTCCTCAGCCCACGAAGATCTATCTTGCAAAAAAATCCCTTCCTGCATTTTATTCTTTTCTGCAGTAATTCCTCACCAGATGGAAAATCAATTTTGCCAAAAAAAATCCCCTCCTGCTCTGTCACTACCCTGCATTTTTGTTCTTTTCTGCAGTAATTCCTCACCACATGGAAGATCTGTTTTGCCAAAAAATCCCTTCCTGCTCTGTCACTACCCTGCATTTCCATTAAAGGTTGGGCTCCACGATCTTGGAGGTCTTTCCCAACCTTAATGATTCTGTGACTCTATAAATGAACTTAAATCTGAGTCTATCAAAGCCCACTGACCTTGCCCACCAAAATATCTCTTTGTTCACTGAAGTGTAAGAGAAATTAATGAAAAAACCTTACCTTGAACACTTTGCAGAGTTGAGGGAAGTGTTTCCTGACATCTGCAGTGAACGCTTTGCCTCCTTCACCAGACAAGCGGCTGCAAGGAGCAGGAGGGGAAACAAACAATATTTACAGGTTAAACACGTTGTAAATGACCAAACTTTCAATTTCTGGCACACAGGAGTGCGTTTTCTTGAAGGAAATCGACACAACACTGAAGGAATTAAAGAGCAAAAATGCCCCCAACATGGTCTGACCCAGCAGTAAAATATTATCTTATAGAACAAAGTGAGCCATGACTCATTTTCTGCTTATAGAACACCGAGAAAACCATTAAGGGTTTTCATTTCTTTGGTCAGCTCCTAGAAAAACATTAAAATTTAGCATTCGAACTTTAAATGACTTGCTGGAAATTAGATAAACAGATATAGAGGAGGTGAAAAAGCACATTCCTCAATGCAGGAAGATCCTGGTCTGACAAGCAGCAAGGATGACTCTGCACATCTGTGAGAAACATCCTTGGCAGCAGAGCTGTAATTATCTCATAAAACGTTAATCATCAGTTTCTCACTGCAGAACCCAAACCCTGCTAAGCTCAGGGACAACCTGAGAAACCTGTTGCTGCTCGACACTTACATCAAGGCTTTTTCTGCTGTCAGTTATTTCTAGAAACCTGTAAAATTCGGTGCCTGAGTGGCTACAGCTTTAAAAGTTGCTGCACGACTGAAGGGAGACACTGAGATCGTGCTTTTGCACATGATAAAATCGGAAAGATGCAGGTAAAGGCACGACCTCGTGGGGAAGAAGCAGCTTCCAGAAAGAAACGCAGTTTAAACAAGGCACGACCGCTCCAAAAAACACAACTAAAAATCTCACCTTTCCGATCATAAAGCTGCAACGCTTTGCCATTAAAAGAAAAGTTATTAATCCCCAACATTCTCCACCCACCTCTGATGATTCCCCGAGAAATGCAAGAGGGGAGGGAAGCTCTGGGATGCGCAGCTCCAGTGAAGATGCGCTCCTTCCTTCCTCCCTCCTCTTCCTCCCCTCACTCCTCCCTTCTCCTTCCTCCTCTCCCTCCCCCCAGCCCCGCATGTCAGCCCCGCATGTCTCCCCCGCGGCCACGCCGCCCCCGGCGCTGCCTCTGATGGCAGCGGGGCAGCACGGATCGCCCTCCCGGCCCCGTCCCTCGCCGTACCCGGCCCGAGCCCTCAGGCCGCCCCTCCGTTCCCCTCAGGCAGCGTGCGCGTCCCCCCCGCGCTCACCTGACGATGGTGAGGTGCGCGTCCGTCAGCTCTCCCGGCGGCGCGGCGGGGTCCACCAGCGTGTGGAGCAGCGGGCCGAGGCTGGAGCCGGCGGCGGGCGCGGCGGGATCGGGAAGGGGAGCGGCGGGAGCGGCGGGATCGGGATCGGAACCCGGAGCGCTCATGGCGGCAGCGCCGCCGCCTCCCCCCAGCGCGGCCGCCCCTCAGCCCCGCGCGCCTCCCGCGCTAAGATGGCGGCGCGCGCGGGCCCGGCGGCGCGCGGGCTCCAACCAATGGCAGCGCGGCCCGGAGGTTCCCGCGCCCCGTGGCGGCCCCGCCCCTCGGCGCTGATTGGCGGAGGCGCGGCGGGAAGGGCGGGCAGCGCGGGGGCGGGGCCGGAGCGGCGCTGAGGGCGCTCGGTGCGAGCCGCCCCCTCAGGCCGGGAATCTCGGGATCAGCCCGGGAATAGCGGCGGAAAAGCCCTACAGGATCATCCGTGTCCGGCTGCTGGCCCTGCGCGGACACCCCAGCAATCCCACCCTCAGGGCGCTGTCTAAACGCTCCCGGAGCTCAGGCAGCCTCGGGCCGTGAGCATTCCATGGCGAGCCTGGGGTCAGTTCCAGACCACCCTCCGCTGGAAAAACCTTTCCCGAATTTCCGACCTAAACATGCCCTGACACAGCTCCAGGCGTTCCCTGGTCACAGGGAGCAGAGATCGGAAGCTGTAGGTCAGCTCCCGTGAGGTCAAATCCCTAATTAATGACTGGAAATGAACCTTCAGCGGCTCTCCAGCTCCATAGGGAGCTGGCGGCACAGCCCGGAATTCCCTCAGTCTCCATGTGGGATATCCCAGCTGGGATGGAGGGGACGCCTGTGGGATACTGAGGTGAAATAGGAAATCCCGACTCTAGCAGTGAATCCAAAATGTGGGGAAAACTCAGGATTCTCCGGGATAATGCAGGCCAGGCTGGGTCTGTCACTGCAGGGCTGTTCTGGGAAAAGTCTCTTCCCAAAATTATATCCCATGGGAATTCCAGGTATTCCCCGCTTCTCATCCATATCAATGCAACACCTGTTGCTTCTCAGAGAAACAACAACAAATAAACCCCTCACTCCGAGGTCACAAATAAAATATTAACCTTCTTTCACTTTATGCTTTTCCTTATTCTCTTCCCTGTTTTTGACCTCGGAAAATGGGAATGCCGGTGTGAACACAAGGTGGCAGGATTCAAAAGCACATTTTAGATACAGTTACAATCCATAAATGTGGGGATACCAAACCTGGCTGGTGGAGCACGAATAAAGTGATGGAAATAACCAGGAGGGGAGTTCCAGTTGCTCTCAAATACAGACAGAAAACAGGATTATATTCCCAGCGAAATTATAATAACAGGATTATATTCCCAGTGAAATTATAACAGGATTATATTCCCAGCGAAATGACAAGAAAAGCTCCAAAATGAAATAAATTTAAACAATCGAGAATTAGAAGAAATCAAGCAAAAATGAAGCTGATTAGTTCAAGATCTTTCTCATGTGAAACACTTTTTGAGGAATTCACAAACACTCCAAATGAAATGTAATTCCATTCGATTTCAGTCAAGAAAACACTCAGGAACAAACCTAAAACTTATTTACTCCTTGAAATAAATAAAATATCTCGAAGCCTGGAACATCCACAAGAAAAAAAAATAATTCACTGTGAGCTCAGTGTGATTAAAACAGAGGTAGCTTTAATGCTGCTTCAGTTAAAAACACATGGAGAAGGATTGAAATTCATAAATTTAAAGTAGAACAGTCTGAAACCCGTGTAAACAACACAAAACACCTCGAGGTGTCTTCTGGATGTGCTGGCTGAGAAGCTCCTCCTGCTGCTTCATCTCACCAGGTTTATTCTCATTACGAAGCCATCCCTTTAATTCTTTATTAAAGAATTCATTAATTCTTTACTTAGAGAAGTGAAAGGAGTTCAGCAACTCCTCTCTGGATGAGGAAACCCTGACAGAATCCATCTGATTGCTCTGATAATAGAATTAAAGTGTGGATCCCATTGATCTCGTGCTGCTTCCCAGTCTTCATGTGGGGTGGCTGCCAGGCCATCCACGAGATGAATTTTTGTGTCTTAAAAATGGTCCTTAGAGTTCAAGATAATCAGTTAATTAAAATAATAATAATAATAATTAATAATAATAATAATGTGCAGAGAACAGGACAAAAAGCAACAGTCTGAAAAATAAATATGTGGAAATAAGGGAAATAAGGAGAGAAGAGGTTGTTAAAGTCTGAAAATAATTAGAATGATCACACAAAAATTCAAGTGGTGCAAGGAAAGAGAAGGAGGAGTTTAGATAGAAAAATAATTATTTTTAAGTCTTTGGTAGCAATGAACTCTTCATTTTTACAGTACTTGTATTCTAAAAATAGTTTTCTATGACCCATGTAAGTACACTTTATAATTTATTCCCTAGAGTTTAAACAAAACACAGAAAAGCCATAAAGAAAACTGAAGAAAGAGATGAAAACAACGTCTTCAAAAGACACAAATATTGGAATTGGGTTCAGTCTCATGCAGGTTTTGGTGCTGAGCTCACATGATCCCAAATTTGCCAGCCTGGAAGTTGGTTTTGCCTTGGGCTGAGCTGTTCCTGCCCTCCCCTGGCCTGGCTGCAGTGTCCAGGGTGCTGTAGCTGACCTGGAAGCCCCCGGCCGTCACCGACGCGTCCGACAGGAACTTCAGGGTCATCACATTCCCTGGGATGGGGAATGAAAACAGGGATTGTGGGCATGGCTGCCATCAAAATGTGCTGTTTCACAGAGATTTTTGGGGAGTTTCAGGGTTTTTTTAAATAATTTTTTGGGTTTTAAGTTTATTTCAGATGTATTTTTGGGGGGTTGATTTTTTTTTTAAGATATATTCTTGGGTTTTAAGTTAAATTTACATGTATTTTTTGGGGTTTTAAGGTTTTTTCTGATATATTTTTGGGGGTTTTAAGTTTTTTTCAGACAGATTTTTTGGGGTTTTAAATTCTTTTCAGACAAATTTTTTGGTGTTTTAAGTTTATTTCAGATTTTTGGGGGGATTTTAAGGTTTTTTCAGATGCATTTTTGGGGGTTTAATTTTTTCAGATTTTTGTTTTGTTTTAAGGTTTATTTTACATATATTTTTTGGGGTTTTAAGGTTTTTTCATATATAATTTTTGTGGTCTAAAGGTGTTTTCAGATATATTTTTTGAATTTTAAGGGTTTTATCGGATATTTTTTGGGTTTTAAGTTCTTCTCAGATAGATTTTTTTGGTTTTTAAGGTTTATTTCAGATAGATTTTTTGGGGGGATTTAAAGTTTTTTTCAGATATATTTTTGGGGGTTTTAAGTTTATTTCAGATGTATTTTTGGGGGGTTGATTTTTTTTCAGATATATTTTTGGGTTTTAAGCTAAATTTACATGTATTTTTTGGTGTTTTAAGGTTTTTTCTGATCTATTTTTTGGGGTTTTAAGTTTTTTTCAGATAGATTTTTTGGGGTTTTAAGGTTTTTTCTGATATATTTTTGGGGGTTGATTTTTTTCAGATGTATTTTTGGGTTTTAAGTTAATTTTACATGTATTTTTGGGGGTTTTAAGGTTTTTTTTCAGATAGATTTTTTGGGGTTTTAAATTCTTTTCAGACAATTTTTTGGGGATTTTAAGTTTATTTCAGATTTTTCAAGGGATTTTAAGTTTTTTTCAGATATATTTTTGGGGGTTTAAGTTTATTTCAGATGTATTTTTGGGGGGTTGATTTTGTTTTCAGATATATTTTTGGGTTTTAACTTTATTTTACATGTATTTTTTTTGGGTTTTAAGGTTTTTTTCAGATAGATTTTTTTGGGGCTTTAAGTTTCTTTCAGATGTATTTTTGGGGGGTTGGTTTTTTTTTCAGATATATTTTTGGGTTTTAAGCTAAATTTACATGTATTTTTTGGGGTTTTAAGGTTTTTTCTGATATATTCTTGGGGGTTTTAAGTTTTTTTCAGATAGATTTTTTTGGGTTTTAAGTTTTTTTCTGATATATTTTTGGGGGGTTGATTTTTTTTAAGATATATTTTTGGGTTTTGAGTTAATTTTACATGCATTTTTTGGGGTTTTAAGGTTTATTTCAGATAGATTTTTTGGGGTTTTAAATGCTTTTCAGACAAATTTTTTGGGGTTTTAAGTTTATTTCAGATTTTTCAAGGGATTTTAAGTTTTTTTCAGATATTTTTTTGGGGTTTTAAGTTTATTTCAGATGTATTTTTGGGGGGTTGATTTTGTTTTCAGATATATTTTTGGGTTTTAACTTTATTTTACATGTATTTTTTGGGGGTTTTAAGGTTTTTTTCAGATAGATTTCTTTGGGTTTTAAATTTTCAGACAATTTTTTGGGGGTTTTAAGTTTATTTCAGATTTTTTGGGGGGGATTTTAAGTTTTTTTCAGATATTTTTTTGGGTTTTAAGATAATTTTACATGTATTTTTTTGGGTTTTAAGGTTTTTTTCAGATGTATTTTTTTGGGCTTTAAGTTTTTTTCTAATATATTTTTGGGGGCTTTAAGTTTATTTCAGATTTTTTGGGGGGGATTTTAAGTTTTATTCACGTATACTTCTTGGGTTTCAAGTTTTTTTCAGATTTGTTTTTTTGGGTTTTCAGTTTTTTCAGATTTTTTAGGGGGTTTTAGGTTTTTTTCAGATATATTTTTTGGGGTATTAAGATTTTTTCAGGTATATTTTGGGGGGTTTTAAGTTTTTTTCAGATATATTTTTGGGGTTTTAAGGGGGTTTATTCAGATATTTTTTGGGTTGTAAGGTTTTTTCAGATATACTTGGGCTTCAAGTTTTTTTCAGATTTTTTTTTTTGGGTTTTCAGTTTTTTCAGATTTTTTAAAGGGTTTTAAGGTTTTCTCAGATATATTTTTGGGGTTTTAAGGGGTTTTTTGGGTTGTAAGATTTTTTCAGATATACTTCTTGGGTTTCAAGTCTTTTTCAGATTTTATTTTTTTTGGTTTTCAGTTTTTTCAGATTTTTTAGGGGGTTTTAAGTTTTTTTCAGATGTATTTTTGGGGGTTTTAAGGATCTTTTCAGATATATTTTTGGGGTTTTAAGGGGGTTTATTCAGATATTTTTTGGGTTGTAAGGTTTTTTCAGATATACTTGGGCTTCATGTTATTTTCAGATTTTTTTTTTTTGGGTTTTCAGTTTTTTCAGATTTTTTAAAGGGTTTTAAGGTTTTCTCAGATATATTTTTGGGGTTTTAAGGGGTTTTTTGGGTTGTAAGGTTTTTTTCAGATATACTTCTTGGGTTTCAAGTCTTTTTCAGATTTTATTTTTTTTGGTTTTCAGTTTTTTCAGATTTTTTAGGGGGTTTTAAGTTTTTTTCAGATGTATTTTTGGGGGTTTTAAGGATCTTTTCAGATATATTTTTGGGGTTTTAAGGGGGTTTTTCCAGATATTTTTTGGGTTGTAATGTTTTTTTCAGATTTACTTCTTGAGTTTCAAGTTTTTTTCAGATTTGTTTTTTTGGGTTTTCAGTTTTTTCAGATTTTTTAGGGGGTTTTAAGTTTTTTTCAGATATATTTTTGGGGTATTAAGATTTTTTCAGGTATATTTTGGGGGGCTTTGAGGTTTTTTTCAGATCTATTTTTTGGCATTTTAAGGGTTTTTTCAGATTTATTTTTTTGGGATTTTAAGGTTTTCTCAGGGAACACTTCCCTCTCATTAGGCTGATTTCCATTCATTGAGAAGTAATTAATTACCCTTTTTGATTTCCCACAAAGACTCCAAATTACCTGTGCTGATGATGTCATCTGGCAACTCATCTCCACAAAACCTGGAGAAACATGGAAATTGTGATGAAATCATCATTTATTAAACAAATCAATAATTATGATGATTAAAGGATGTGGGAATTCTGGCACAGCTCTGCTCCATGGAGTTCCAGGGCATAAACTGCTTTTAGGTCTTCAGTGGTTGGAATTTTAAATTAAAATAATTCCCTAATTCATTTTTTTGTCATTTAGGGGAGGAACCAGTTTTCAATATCTGCAGGAAGTAAATGATGCAAAAACAAGGAAAAAAAAAGTCATTTCACAAGGGGTTAAGGGCAAGAGGAGTGATCCCCAAAAAAAAATCCATTTAAATTATCTGTAAAAGCAAAATAATTGCTTTGCTGCACATGATTTGCAGAGAGGGTGTGAAAAGTGGCAGGAATTGGTTTTGTAATAACTTTTTCTGCTTTATTTTTTGTTCTATATAATATATTTTTATATATAAATACATTCAGAATTTATATATAATATATAATTTTATATGCATATATTTTATAATTTATATTATATTTATATTAATATATCATATTTTTAATAATTTATATATAATATATTTGTAATATTTTTATAATCTATATTTTATAATTTATATATAATCTATCTATAATATATTTAAATTTATATTTTATAATTAATATATGAAATATTTATTATATATTTGTATTTATATTTATAATTTATTATATTTTATACATATTTAATTTATAATTTATATATAATTTATATTATATGTATATTACAATATACATATATTTATAATTTATATATAATGTATTTATATTTTCATAATATATTTATGATTTATATTTATAATTTATATATAATTTATATATTTATTTATGTATACATATATTTACATATATAAATATATATAATTTATGTAAAAATATATTTATAATTTACTTATAATTATATATTATATATAATAATTCTATCATTTATATATTTATTTATAGATGTATTTATAATATGTAAATATATAATTTATATAAAATACATTTATAATTTACATATAAATATATAATTATATATAATAATAATTCTATCATTTACATCACAACACACCAATATTCTTCTGAAGAGGGGGGGGGCTAATTAACCATTAATTTACATTTTAAACCTTCTCTACCTGCCCACAAATCCATTGATGTCGTCGTAGCTGTCGTAGACCTCCAGGAAGTCCGCCAGGCAGGCAGTGTCGTCCTCCACGTCAAACTCCAGGAAGTGCAGGTGGATGCGCTGCCCGTACCTGAGCCGGATGTGCCAGTAGCAGATCTGATCGTTCTCGTACTCGTTCGGGTACCCCGGTGACTTGAAAACGTGCTTGGAATCCGTGAAGACCCCGCCACACTCCTTACCTAAGGGAGGAGCAAAAGCAGCATGGGTTAAGTTTGGATTCTGGCCGTGGTTGTGTCAGTGTAGTGCAGGATCAGCGCAGGGGCAAGGACTTCTCTGAGGAGCCTGGGATGTTGTGCTGAGTTCATTATTGTACAGACAGAGACTGAGGCTGCTCCAGAGCACTGGCACTGCTGCTGACACTGCTCCTATGGCTGCTGCTGTGGCTACTGCCATGGCTACTGCCCCATGGTCACTGCCCTATGGCCACTGCCCCATGGCCACTGCCCCGTGGCTACTGCCCTATGGCCACTGCCCCGTGGCTACTGCCCTATGGCCACTGCCCCGTGGCTACTGCCCTATGGCCACTCCCTTATGGCCACTGCCCCATGGCCACTGCCATGGCTACTCCCTTATTACTATGCAGTGAAAATTCCCTTGATCCCATCCCACCCCCAGGCTGTGCCATCCCATAAACAGCAAAGATAAACAATCCCCTCGAAGGTCACACCCTACAATCCTCTCACACAATGGCTGCAGAGGCCACAAAGCCATGATCCTCTTTGCCATGCCCATCCCTGGTGCCCTGGATGTGCTTCCTGGGCACCTCTGGGCCAGGGAAGAGGCTCCCTCTGGCCATTCCAGGCTGATTTTCTGGAACATACAGAGTATAACCCAACAGTGTAGAAACACACAATCACTGGATGATTCTATGCTTTTATTTAAAGAGCTCTGGGAATCAGGGGTTCAGACCCAAATCTGACTCCAACATAGATTCTAGATGCATACATTTTATACCCTTTCCTTACATAACTATTGTATAATGATATGTTAATCACTCACTTGATATTGTTCTATTGTGTATATTCTTTTCACCCAAGCATGAGTTTAAGCCCTCTCCCCACAACATTTCTCATGATTGTTGTTCCTTTCTCTTGTGATTCTCGTGATTCTTATTGTGATCAAATAATTATTTTTACTTATATCTACTAAGCAATTATCACATTTAACTTCATCATCTGCTACACAGGTGGGTACACAGGTGTAGGTTCACATGATTTTAGCAAAGACAATGCCCACTCCCATTCCCAAGGCCTGCTTTAGCTACCACAATTTTAGAAACATTTTAACCCTGTGCTATCAGTTGGAATTTTCAGGTGCTTTGATCTAAGTGAGGAAATCACACAGAGGGATAAAGCTTCTCGTGTATTCAGGCAGTCATTCCCAGCTTTTGGAATTGGGTATTTTGGGAGCAAGAGGCGTGATCCAAACCTCACTGAATTCACAGGAAAAGCTTTCATTGCCTCCAGTGGGTTTGGGGGCAGAGCTGTGTGTTTTATGTGAAAGGCATTTGGGGTTTCTGACTCTCTCAAGTTTTACTTGCAAGTCTCACTGACACTCAGGTTCATCCTTTCTTCTTCAAAACCCTCTTGCGAGTGTGTCCTCTACAAAACCAGCTCGTGATCACACACCTGGTGTTGTACTCCTGTTGTTCCTGCTGCTCTTCATTCCCTTTGGGATAAAAACACTCCTGCTTTGATCCAGGGGCTGTTTGGGCTTTGCCAGCTCCCTGATAGTGAGGCTGCCCAGTTTGGGGACGTCACCCTGCCTGAATTTAGGATTTGTCCCAGTTCAGAGCTGGGGGAGGGAGGTGCTGTGTCAGGGTATTCAGGGCACAGGATTTAGGGGCACTAATATGGATTTTACCCCGAGTTTGTACATTGAGCCCAGAGTTGTCCATGAGCCCAGAACTTCCCAGCTCAGCTCCACTCCAGTATCTGGAGAGCTGGGTCCAGTTCTGGGGCTGTAACACAAGAAAAATGTGGATTAAGTCCAGAGGAGGCCATGGAGCTGCTCCAGGGATGGAGCCCCTCTGGAGCCAGGCTGGGAGAGCTGGGAATGTTCCCCTGGAGAAGGGAAGGATCCAGGCAGAGCTCAGAGCCCCTTGCAGGGCCTGAAGGGGCTCCAGGAGAGCTGGAGAGGGACTGGGGACAAGGCCTGGAGGGACAGGACCCAGGGAATGGATCCCAGTGCCAGAGGGCAGGGATGGATGGGAGATTGGGAATGAGGAATTCCTGGCTGGGCTGGAATTCCCAGGTTTGCTGTGGATCCCTGGCAGTGCCCAAGGCCAAGTTGGAGCAGCCTGCGACATTGGAAGTGTCCCTGCCATGGCAGGGGTGGCACTGGATGGGCTGTAAGATCCCTTCCAACGCAACCCATTCCATGATTCCATCATTCCACGGTCACTGCCAGGTGGGATGAACACTTCAAACACCCAAACATTTCCACAAGTCCCATTTGCCATCTTTGTCCTCCCAGAGGAGAGCACAGGCTCAGTTCTGTCCGAGATTCATCTCTGTCCCACCTGCAAAGAGCCCTGCCAGGCCCCCACCATGAACACAAATCCCTTCAGTGCTGGAGCCTCGTGTCTGTGCAACTTTGGCAGCTCTGGTTTCCTTTTGAGCTCTGAGTGAGCAGAGTTTGGACAGCAGCTCCCCGCAGCCCAGAGCCGAGGCTGACAGAGGCTGCAGTCCCACGCAGTGATTCCGAGGGCAGGAGCCTCTCTGCAGCTCTCTTTGTGTGAGCAACATCTGGGAAGGGCCCCCACCCCTCAGAGCTATTTGATGAACATAAACAAGCTCCAGCCCTGGGAGCACAAACAGAAATGTGCACAGCTGTGCAGACGTCATGGACAGGCCTGGCTCTGGCTCTGGCTCTGCCAGGCAGGGCTGGGAGCTGGGAGCAGCAGCAGAGCCAAGCTGAGCTTTGCTTTCCCTCCTGGTGCCACGGTTTCCATGTCCCCAGCTCTGTGAAGTGACACCAAAGTAAACTAGACCAAAGTGAATATTGGAGTCACCTGCAGTGCAGCGTGGAGGGAACAGGGAGATGTCTCTGCTGAGGTTCTTGTCTTGTTGGAATTCTGATCTGCTCTGGAAATCCACTTTTCCTCATCTAATTACACACAAAGCACTGCTGGGAGCTGGTGGGAGTTTCACTCATGGAATCACAGAATTCCAGGATGGTTTCGGTTGGAAGGGACATTAAAACTCATCTCATTCCATCCCCTGCCATGGGCAGGGACACTTCCACTGTTCCAGGGTGCTCCAAGCCCCATCCAACCTGGCCTTGGACACTTCCAGGGATCCAGGAGCAGCCACAGCTTCTCTGGGAAATCCATTCCAGGGCCTCCCCACCCTCCCAGGGAAGAATTTCTCCCTCACAGAAGCTCCTAAGAATGCCAGCCCCAGACAGGGCATTCATTTTCATTTTCTATCTCAAAGAGAAAAGAGGGAATAAGGGTTAACACTAAATTGAGCTGGTTCACAGGCAGAACACCTGGACAACAGTTCCTATCTCAAACTCCTCAGGTTATTCAGATCAATTGTAGGCTAAATGCAAATTCTTGCCCAAAAGAGGGCAGCCCCAGGGCTGCTGCACTCACCGTTGGGGTTGTAGCAGTAGGCGTCCCACCTCTCGCTCCTGTTGAGGCGAATTCCATAATCCACAATTCCAGTCCTGCCAAAGCCACAGTTGGCCCCAGCTTTGACTATGGGATAGCCAACCCTGCCCTTTGCCATCCAGCCAGCAGCACACACGTGGAAACCTGCAGCAGAGGGGGAATGAGGCGTGGATCTCATCAATCCTGGGCTGCTCTTACCCGATAAAGTCTCGCTCGAGCTGATGGATCAATGAGCTGGGTGTAATTAGCCTGATACAAACTGAGCTACACGGGAGAACAGGACGGTGAGAGGATAATTTTAAACACAGAGGTTAAATTGAATTGTGTTCTCCACAATGTGACCACTGGCTCTTCATCTTGAACCCAAAATCAAACTCAGATGGACTGCACAGTTCCCTAGTTTTAATCACTTTTAATCAATTTTAATCCACTTGTAATCAGATAATCCATTGGATGAGTTCTCCAAGGGTGTTCTCTGCTTCCCTTTTGAAGTCACACAAATTTACTCAATCCCATCTCAAGAGTTCTCACCACTAAGCTCTAAAAATACATAAAACACTACAGACAAATACTACAGACAGCTGGAATCCCCAAGTATTTGCTTAAAACGCTTTCAATTTAAATTTAAATACCTGAGATGCCTCGAGTATTTCTTGCCAAACAAAAAGATCCCGTTAATGCATTTCGTTGCTGAGAACTTTACACCAAGAGCCAAAGAATGCAGCGTTGTTCACCCTCTGCTAGAGACCCATCCAATGTTTTTGTGGAGAGGAACTGGAACATATTTGTGGCATTTTAGGGCTCTGAGCTCCTCAGAAGAAACAAAAGTACCATTTTCACATGTGTGCTGGTGCTGGGAGCCAGCTTCTGACTCAACAGCAGAGTGAAAAAATGTCTGGAGTGGAGGATATTTTCCATTGTTTTCCCAGAGCTCTGAATGAATGAAGAACTTATCAGGAATCAGCTGGAAATTCAGGGGACCCCCTCACTCAGCTCCACTTTTCATTCCAAGCACAGAACTCATCCCCTTGCAGAGAAAATATCCTGATGGAAATTAAAGATGTGGAGTGGTTGGAGCGAGTCCAGAGGAGGCCACGGAGCTGCTCCAGGGCTGGAGCCCCTCTGGAGCCAGGCTGGGAGAGCTGGGAATGTTCCCCTGGAGAAAGGAAGGATCCAGGGAGAGCTCAGAGCCCCTTGCAGGGCCTGAAGGGGCTCCAGGAGAGCTGGAGAGGGACTGGGGACAAGGCCTGGAGGGACAGGACACAGGGAATGGATCGCAGTGCCAGAGGGCAGGGATGGATGGGAGATTGGGAATGAGGAATTCCTGCCTGGGAGCATGGGGAGACCTTGGCCCTCATCGTGCTCAGCTCCCAAGCGGGCGGCTCGGGCAAAAAACCCATGGAATTCACAAATCTCTCCACAACACACACAACAACACAGCACTGCCCGCCCTCTGAAGGAGCCACGCGAGGAGCAAAGTGACTTTTTGCAGACCTATTTTGCGGGCGGCCTCCAGCTGCTGGTACGTGGCCAGGTGTCCTCCCTCGTACTCGCACACGGCCTTGGCCTCGGCGTACGTCAGGCGGTACTTGCCGGAGCGCGCCTCGCGGTGATACACGCCGGCCGCTCGCTCTGAGGGGACACAAAGGGACACAAAGGGACAGACAGGGATACAGATCAGCCTTCAGCAGCTTCCCTCAGCCCTGCACCCACCCCGGCCGCTCGCTCTGTGGGGACAGAAAGGGACACAAAGGGACAGACAGGGATACGGATCAGCCCTCAGCAACTTCCCTCAGTCCTGCACCCACCCCGGCCGCTCGCTCTGTGGGGACAGAAAGGGACAGAAAGGGACAGGGATCAGCCCTCAGCAACTTCCCTCAGTCCTGCACCCCGACTGCTCGTTCTGAGGGGACAGAAAGGGACAGACAGCGACACACAGGGACACAGATCAGCCCTCAGCAGCTTCCCTCAGCCCTGCACCCGCCGCGGCTGCTCGCTCTGTGGGGACAGAAAGGGACAGAAAGGGACAGACAGCGACACACAGGGACACAGATCAGCCATCAGAAACCTCCTTCAGCCCGGCACCCCGGCCGCTCGCTCTGTGGGGACAGAAGGGGACAGACAGGGACAGAAAGGGGCAGGGATCAGCCCTCAGCAACGTCCCTCAGTCCTGCACCCCGACTGCTCGTTCTGAGGGGACAGACAGGGACAGAAAGGGACAGACAGGGACAGGGATCAGCCCTCAGCAACTTCCCTCAACCCTGCACCCCTGCTGCTCGCTCTGTAGGGACAGAAAGGGACAGACAGCGACACACAGGGACACAGATCAGCCCTCAGCAGCTTCCCTCAGCCCTGCACCCGCCCCGGCTGCTTGCTCTGAGGGGACAGAAAGGGGACAGAAAGGGACAGACAGGGACAGACAGGGACAGACAGGGACAGACAGGGACAGGGGTCAGCCCTAGCAGCTTCCCCTGCCCTGCACCCCGGCTACTCGTTCTGAGGGGACAGAAAGGGACAGAAAGGGACAGAAAGGGACAGGGGTCAGCCCTAGCAGCTTCCCCAGCCCTGCACCCCTGCTGCTCGCTCTGTAGGGACAGAAAGGGACAGGGGTCAGCCCTAGCAGCTTCCCCAGCCCTGCACCCCGGCCGCCTGCTCTGTGGGGACAGAAAGGGACAGACAGGGACAGAAAGGGACAGACAGGGACAGACAGGGCCAGGGATCAGCCCTCAGCAGCTCCAGCAGCTCCCCCAGCCCTGCACTTCGGGCTGCTTCTCTCCCAGGTAAAGAGGAAACGTTCAGCTGTGCCATGTGGGAAGCGTCAGGAAAACTCAGCCCTCCCAACCCACAGGGATGTGTGACACCCAAAGGGATGTGTGTGACACCCACAGGGATGTGTGACACCCAAAGGGATGTGTGTGACACCCAAAGGGATGTGTGACACCCAAAGGGATGTGTGTGACACCCAAAGGGATGTGTGTGACACCCAAAGGGATGTGTGACACCCAAAGGGATGTGTGACACCCAAAGGGATGTGTGTGACACCCACAGGGATGTGTGTGACACCCAAAGGGATGTGTGTGACACCCACAGGGATGTGTGTGACACCCAAAGGGATGTGTGACACCCACAGGGATGTGTGTGACACCCACAGGGATGTGTGACACCCAAAGGGATGTGTGTGAGTGTGTGTGACACCCAAAGGGATGTGTGTGACATCCACAGGGATGTGTGACATCCACAGGGATGTGTGACACCCAAAGGGATGTGTGTGACACCCACAGGGATGGGTGTGAGTGTGTGTGACACCCACAGGGATGGGTGCCTGTGACACCCACAGGGATGTGTGTGACACCCACAGGGATGTGTGACACCCAAAGGGATGTGTGTGACACCCAAAGGGATGTGTGACACCCACAGGGATGGGTGTGTGTGACACCCACAGGGATGGGTGTGAGTGTGTGTGGCACCCACAGGGATGTGTGTGAGTGTGTGTGACACCCACAGGGATGGGTGTGTGTGACACCCACAGGGATGGGTGTGACACCCACAGGGATGGGTGCCTGTGACACCCACAGGGATGTGTGTGAGTGTGTGTGACACCCACAGGGATGTGTGTGTGTGACACCCACAGGGATGGGTGTGTGTGACACCCACAGGGATGGGTGTGAGTGTGTGTGGCACCCACAGGGATGTGTGTGAGTGTGTGTGACACCCACAGGGATGGTGTGTGTGACACCACAGGATGGGTGTGACACCACAGGGAATGTGTGTGTGAGTGTGTGGACACCCACAGGGATGTGTGTGTGGTGACACCCACAGGGATGGGTGTGTGTGACACCCACAGGGATGGGTGTGACACCCACAGGGATGGGTGCCTGTGACACCCACAGGGATGTGTGTGAGTGTGTGTGACACCCACAGGGATGTGTGTGACACCCACAGGGATGGGTGTGAGTGTGTGTGACACCCACAGGGATGGGTGCCTGTGACACCCACAGGGATGTGTGTGACACCCACAGGGATGGGTGTGAGTGTGTGTGACACCCACAGGGATGGGTGCCTGTGACACCCACAGGGATGTGTGTGACACCCACAGGGATGTGTGACACCCAAAGGGATGTGTGTGACACCCAAAGGGATGTGTGACACCCACAGGGATGTGTGACACCCACAGGGATGGGTGTGTGTGACACCCACAGGGATGGGTGTGAGTGTGTGTGGCACCCACAGGGATGTGTGTGAGTGTGTGTGACACCCACAGGGATGGGTGTGTGTGACACCCACAGGGATGGGTGTGAGTGTGTGTGACACCCACAGGGATGTGTGTGAGTGTGTGTGACACCCACAGGGATGGGTGTGTGTGACACCCAAAGGGATGGGTGTGAGTGTGTGTGACACCCACAGGGATGGGTGTGTGTGACACCCACAGGGATGGGTGTGTGTAACACCCACAGGGATGGGTGTCTGTGACGCCTTACGATTTCAGCTTTTCTATTTTTCATACGTTTGTAATCCTGAAGTTCTTTATGTATAATTCTAAACTCCATATCCAGTGTGAGCTGCTGCCTTCACATTTTGATCAGACAAACAATTCCTCTCCAGGCCTGGCAATCAAGGACACATGAGTGCCTCAGACCCCGAGAAATGGAAACAAAAGTGACTTGGGGGGCAGCAAACTTGGGGTAAATGACTTCATTAACTGAAGCTGTAATTGGAAGATTCACCCCCAATGTGCAAATGGACCAAACTTATAAAAGTGTGAAAACCTGTGACCTGTTGTTCGTTTTTTGGGTGCCTGAAATGCACCTGAAGGCCCTTCAATAAATACACCCACTTTTTATTCCCTTGACTTTGTCAGGCCTCTGCTTTTAGGTAGCCCAAAAAGGCATCATGAGTGCAACCCGAAGGGACACTGTGCTACCCAAAGGGACATTGTGCCACCCAAAGGAACACTGTGCCACCCAAAGGGATGGATGTGCATCCCAAAGGGACATTGTGCCACCCAAAGGAACATCATGCCACCCAAAGGGATGGATGTGCATCCCAAAGGGACATTGTGCCACCCAAAGGAACATTGTGACATGCAAAGGAACACTGTGCCACCCAAAGGGACACTGTGCCACCCAAAGGGACACTGTGCCACCCAAAGGGACACTGTGCCACCCAAAGGAACACTGTGCCACCCAAAGGGACATCATGCCACCCAAAGGGATGGATGTGCATCCCAAAGGGACATTGTGCCACCCAAAGGGACATCATGCCACCCAAAGGGATGGATGTGCATCCCAAAAGGACACTGTGCCACCCAAAGGGACTTTGTGCCACCCAAAGGGACACTGTGCCACCCAAAGGGACACTGTGCCACCCAAAGGTAGGATTTGCTGTGGGAGGAGCTCAGAGCAGAGCAGTCGGTGCTTGGGGAGTTTGTGAACACCAACAACAACTCCACAAAAGCTGTGAGGGCTTGGCGGGGGCGGCTCCGAGGGCAGCAGCGATGGGAGCCACGTGCAGGCAGCACCCCCAGCTCCGGGCATCCTCCCTGACTCGGGGGAAGATCCTCTGTAGGGTCACACCATGGGGGTGATAGAAAAGCAGGCCTGGAAGGTTCTAGAATTGGCCTTTTCCCTGGAGGTGACCATGGAAACACATCCAGGTCACCTGAGATAAAAGAATGCTGGGTTTGTGACCTTCTGGAGCAATTGTGTGGGAATATTGTGGTTTGTGCCCTTCCAGGGCATTGTTCACCTGTTCCCATCCCAGGGAACATCTGGGCAATGCTGCAGGGGATTGGGGACACTCTGGGTGCATCTTTGCTGTTTGGGTGAGGTTCTGTCCTGGTTGTGTGCTGGGATTGAAGGGATTGTCACTGTGCAATTGTAGGGTCACACCATGGGGGTTATGGAAAAGCTCTGGAAGGCCCAGAATTGGCCTGGAAACACATCCAGGACACCTGAGATGGGCTGGGATAAAGAATGATGGGTTTGTGACCTTTTTGAGCGATTGTGTGAGAATATTGTAGTTTGTAACCTTATAAGTTATTGTTTACCTGTTACCATAATAGGGAACATCTGAACAACACCCCAAGTAATTAAAAAACACTCTAAAGTACATCTTTCCTATTGATATGAAATTATATCCTGTTTGTATGCTAATATTTAAAAAATTTTCACTACACAATAAAAATCTTTACACTTCTCCACCTTATATAAAATCCATAACCTTATAGAAAATCCATACCCAATCTTATATAAAATCCATACCCAATCTTATATAAAATCCATGCCCAATCTTATATAAAATCCATAGCCATATCCTTCTCCATCTTATATACAATCCATACCCTTATATAAAATCCATACCCAATCTTATATAAAATCTATACCCTTATATAAAATCCATGCCCAATCTTATATAAAATCCATACCCAATCTTATATAAAATCCATATCCATATCCTTCTCCATCTTATACAAAATCCATGAACACTACACTCCTCCTGGATCCCCATCACAGCATCCCCTTGGCTGTGACTCCGGGAGCCTTTGCGAGATGAATCAGAGCTTTGTTTTGAATCTCCAGAGGAGTGAAATCACAGCTACTTGGACAGAGAGGAGAGGCAGAAATTAAAGGTGGGAGGGGTGGGGGAAACGTGAAATAAAAATATCAGCGCGTGTGTCACAAAGGGCAGGACCAGAACAATTGCTGGCTGACATTTCAGAAAATTAAAGCACTTTCTTCGTTATTTTTTTACTTTGTCCCGGCGAGTCCGAGATAAAACAGCTTTCCAAGGAAACCTAGAAACTGCCAGCGCTGCTGGGAGCTCCACAATCTTTGCATGTTGCACTTGTCTGGTGCCATATGCACGGAAATCTGTCCCAGCAGCAATCTGCACGGCTCATCTGAAGGGGCTTTTTGTTTAGGTCTCGCTTATATTTAGCACAATCTGAGAGCAAGGGCTGTGTTTGCAGCTCTGCCCGGCCGACGTGACTGGGGAGAGATGGAAAGCAGGGAGGGTTTTTTACGGGAGTTATTTGTAGCAGGAGAAATAAAGGATGTGTTTTCTAGGGACAGGCTTGGAGCTGCTGCTTTTGGCTGGGTCAGGGAGGGTTTTAAAGAAGCCACGATCACCTCTGGGTTGTGGTTGGGAATGGTGAGAGCCCTTAATAGACACAGGATGGTGTTGGCCAGGGTGGTTTTTGGACCTGCAGCCACTGGCCTTGAGCCCAGAGAAATAAATAAATTGCTGACAGCAGTCTCAGGAGAGGGAGAGCCTCCTCCTGCAGCATCCCTGGGAATATCACTGGCGTGGGGTAACAGATCCTCCATGGAAAAATCTTCCTGAAGGAAGGAATTCCACCAGCCAGAACAGCCCTCAGCTGGGGGATGATGGCGTGTTCTGTCACAAAAACTCCTCTTCAATTAAGGATTTATTCGTAGGAAGTGTTATTTCTCAGCCACTCAATGGTCTGTCATGGCTAAAGCTCGTGAGGAATTGAGATAAATCAGCTCCCTGTGGGAATGCAGGGCTGGTAAAGCTGAATCCCTCAGGAACCAGCACAGTGCTGGGCCTGGAATCCAAATTTGGCCTGGAATCCAAATTCAGCCTGGAATCCAAATTATTGGTCCCTGCAGAGCACAGGGGAGGTGATTGGAAAACCCTGATTGTCTTCCTTGAGCTCTCAGAACTCACCATTTTTAGTTGCTTTTTTTCACCTGGCAATATTATTTTCAGACCTCATCCCTCTAAAGGTATCTCCCCACTCTTACTGTTGAAATGCCATCATGGACCAGATTTTCCAGAACATTGCTGGAAAAGCTCAGCTCCTCACAGAGTCTGCAAGGACTGAAACCAGCAGCAGCACCACCCTGTGAGGAGCAAGCAGCTCCCATCTCTTTCATCCCCCTGCAACGTGGAAAAACAGCCTTTGGAAAAGCAGACCACACACACACACACCCTGCCCCAGCTCTGAGAGCTGCTGCTGGCTCTGGGTGTCCCAGTTAATGACACAGCATTCATTAGCAGAATATCCTAATTAACTGGTGGCATCTTGCACTGGCAGTTTCCCACCCTCCTCAGCTCTTTCTTAATTCCATGTGGGACTGAGCTAAACTCATCACCAAGCACGGGGCAGAGCGGGGTTAACTCTGCATTTACACATTTATGGCTCTGGATGTATTTCCATACCCATATCCACAGGGAAATCCACATTTCTGGAGGTGAGCTCAGATAAACCTGCAGGAAATGTTGGTTTTTCTGGCAAGCGCAAGCACGTGCCACGGGGCCCACGGGTTCCACGGCTGCCAGGAGATGTTTGTCCAGCCCACACTTCCTAAAATTCCTCCTTGGAGCCCAGGGAATGCAGGATCCTGCAAGGACAGTGCCCCTGTGCTCACCCCCAGCAGCAGGAGGTGCTGAAATGCAGCAAAGCTCCGCTGCACAAACACGGGCAGCACGAAACTCGGCCTAATAAAGCACCTGCAATGTCATGAAACCAAGGCTAAATGCTAAATACAGAGGAATATTTCACTTTTAAGCAGAGGGTGGCCATGCAGAGCTCCTCTGCTGCTCAGAGAACTCCACCAAACGGGGCCAGTGCAGCCCCTAAACCCCCCTGATACACGGAGAGGGATTGGGAATGGGAATGGGAATGGGAATGGGAATGGGAATGGGATTGTGAACAGAGAGCAGCAGCAAAAACCCTGTGGCACTGAGAACTGGCACTGGAATATGAGCAAATCTGGGCAGGACTGTGCCAGCCCCTCCTCAGCTGACAAGAAACCTCTGGTCACAAGGTGCTGGTGGCAAAAGTGGGCAGCGTTAAAATTCCATCAGCACCAGGAATCCATTCCCAGGGAGGGGACAGAGGCAGCTGCAGCAGCTCTGGCTGAGGAGCAGGAGAGGTTTTGTGACAAGGAAAAAGGTAAAAGGCATTTCCAGAGTGACAGTAATTCAAAATTATATATGTGTATATATATATGGTAAATGTTTGTGAAAGGAAAAGGTAAAATGGAAATCTTCCTGAATTTTGGATTTGGTTCTTTACCACAGAAGGAGATCAGCACAGCTCAGATGTCACTGTGCACCCCCAGGTTTTATTGCACTGATGCTCATGCACACTGAGCCTGAGATTGGGGTGACTTCTTTTACTGTTGAAGTTGTTTTATTTGAAATGCAAAGCAGCACGAGCTGGATGGCTGCGAATTCACTGATTTTATCTTCATTTCTATATAGAGTCACTGAATTCCACTGGTAATTCAATTAACTGCACTCTGAGGCTCATTTCAATAATGTTACTGCTGTACTTACACAAGATGGTGCATTTCTATTTTGGTTTGTTTATTTAGAGCAAGCCATCAGTTTTTACCCCCTGGTTTATTTTTATTTACTCTTCCTGGTGGATGCTCAGAGGTGTAGCCAAACAGAATTTTATGGTGCATTCCCACTAGCACACAGTTGCTCCATTTTAAAGCATTTAAAAGATTTTTCTTCCAGTTTGACTTCAGCGCATGGAACTGCTCAAATGAGAGCTGTTATCCCGGATTTTGGAACAGCAGAGCCTGGAACTGCCAAGCTGCTCCTCCTCGGAGCTCTCCCCACCTGAGCACCCTCAGGAATTGGGAGGCACAAAAAGCACAACCCAAGGTTTGGGGGGCGAAAGAGAAGTCATTAAAAATGTGCAGCCAAATGGAAAACAACACAAAATCATTTCTGTGCCTCATTTGTGGTGACTGCAGAGCCTGGCCCCAGCCTCTCATGGACACCTGAGCTCAGGCAGCTCCAGGATTCCTGGAAATCCTTGGGGGAACACAACATTCTATGGGGGATAAAGGATTTGTGAGGATTTGTCAGTGTGTGCCTTGATTTTGGCATCCTTTACAAGGCTCTGTCCTGAGTCAGTCCTATCTCATATTGGATAATTATAAAGAGCTCTAAAAGAACCCTCAGAGCTCTTCAAACCCACTTGAGGTACAAGAAACCAACCTGAGCACCCTCAGGATTTGGGAGCCCAAAAAGCACAACCCAGGATTTGGAGGGGGGAAAGAGAAGTCATTAAAAACGTGCAGCCAAATGGAAACCACCCCAGATAATTCCTGTGCCTCGTTTGTGCTGCTGGTGCTCTGTAGGCTCCTCTGAGAGGGTGGTGACTGCAGAGCCTGGCCCCAGCCCCTCATGGACACCTGAGCTCAGGCAGCTCCAGGATTCCTGGAAATCCTTGGGGAAACACAACATTCTGTGGGGGATAAAGGATTTGTGGGGATTTCTTGGTGCGTGCCTTGATTTTGGCATCCTTTACTGGGCTCTGTCCTGAGTCAGTCCCCTCTTGGATAATTATAAAGAGCTCTAAAAGAACCCTCAGAGCTCTTGAAACCCACTTGAGGTACAAGAAACCAATCTGGGCACCCTCAGGAATTGGGAGGCACAAAAAGCACAACCCAGGGTTTGGGGGGAGAAAGAGAAGTCATTAAAAATGTGCAGCCAAATGGAAACCACCACAAAATCATTTCTGTGCCTCGTTTGTGGTGACTGCAGAGCCTGGCCCCAGCCCCTCATGGACACCTGAGCTCAGGCAGCTCCAAGGATTCCTGGAAATCCTTGGGGAAACACAACATTCTGTGGGGGATAAAGGATTTGTGGGGATTTGTCTGGAAAACAGCGCTCGGTGCGTGCCTTGATTTTGGCATCTGTCCTGAGTCAGTCCCATCTCATATTGGATAATTATAAAGAGCTCTAAAAGAACCGTCAGAGCTCTCGAAACCCACTTTGAGGTACAAGAAACCAATCCCACAGCATTTTTGTCCTGCCCTTTTGAAATCTTCTCCGTGCTGCTAAAATGATGTGAAGGAACCAATGGCCCGAACATCCCCAGCGCTGCCCTGTTCCAGCAAGCCAGGAAACATTAGCACCGCTCTTTCCAGATCATTTCGTTCCACATGCAGGACCCCGGGCACGGGAAGTATTTTCATGCAGAAAGTCGTTCATTCCTTTGGCAAATGTTCCTTTTCAGGCTCGTTTTCCCTCAAAACAAAGCCACTGTTATTTAATGAATGCAGTTTTCACTTCGCCTCCCGCTGCAGGAAAACACATTCAGATGAAATGTTCTATAATTTCCTTTTCCCTGCAGTTCAGTGAAACTGTAGAAACAGCGAGCTCGTAAAAAGGGACAGTCACTACTCAGGTAAAGTGATTTCAATCAATTCCAGTGCGGGATTTGGCTGATATCGATGCACAGCTCAGTTTTGTGGTGCTGGCTGCTCATCCCTCCCCTGCCGGACAAACACAGCGACCCTGCGGCCAAAAACTGGTGAAAACGAAGTTATTTCTTACCTAGCCAGATGGAATTGTGCAGCACTCCATCCTTGAAGCCCCACGCTGCAGCCTGGTCCCACAGCAGGGCAGAGAGGAAAAGCAGAGCGATCATCTCCGGGCGGCTCAGGGCTGGGAATATTCCCGGCTCGCACTCTCCAGGCTGGCTCCGCAGCTGCTGGATCCCTCTGCAACATCTGGGAGCCAGATCTTAAATAGAGAGCTGGGCTGTGAGGTCAGCGGGGCTGCTCCAATTGTGCTGCTGCAGCTCTTTCCCAACTCGCCGCGGTGTCTGCGCTGGCCCATGTGACTCACGGCTGGCTCTGCTCACTCCCAGCCTGGCCAGGAATCCATCCCAATATCCCATCCCAATATCCCATCCCATCCCAATATCCCATCCCAATATCCCATCCCATCCCAATATCCCATCCCATCCCGTCCCGTCCCGTCCCATCCCATCCCATCCCTCAGTGCTGCAGCACACACGGACGCTGCCCGAGCCAAGCTCTGCTCATTCCTCACCTGCCTTCAGACCCCGCACAGTAAAAGCAGGAGGCAGCCTGTCTGCTGAGAGTCACAGCATTCACAGGGTCTGAGAGATCCCACACTCCCCCTCATCCTCGTTTAAATATTCTCTCCTTCAGAGATCCCCCACACTCCCTCTCATTTAAATATTCTCTCCTACACAGATCCCACACAATCCCTCTCATCCTCATTTACAGGATCCAAGAGATCCTCCACACTCCCCCCCATCCTCATTTAAACATTCTGTTCTTCAGAGATCCCACACACTCCCTCTCATCCTCTTTTAAACATTCTCTCCTTCTATAGAGAATTTGGGCTAATGTTCACACTGGATTCATTTTCACAGTGGATTTATCACCCTGATCAATGAGGAGAAGTCAGGAGAGAATATTTCGCACGGATTATTTGAATTCAGTTTCCCTACGAGGGGGTCTGGAATTGCAAAGCAGCCTCCCGGATGAGCACGAAGCCTCAAGTGTCCAAAGCAGCTGCTCTCTGTTCCGGGAGTGGGAAGCCAAGCAGCAGAGTCCCCCTGCGAGGCCCAGCTGAAGGTGTGACTCACAGTGTGACAGTGCCTGCCTGCCCTTCTGCCCGCGGGGGAATCCGGCAGCTGCTCCGACTGCGAGAGCGGCAGCGGAGG